>CABHPR010150287.1:147909-186940 GCA_902168415.1 Peromyscus melanophrys
AGAGAGAGAGAGAGAGAGAGAGAGAGAGAGAGAGAGAGAGACCTCCACCATACCCATGCCACTGGCATACTTTTACAGGTTATCATGAAAGACTGAACAATAAGATTTATAATACTAATACCAGTAGTCTATAATACTAGCAGTTATTTAATACTTTCCATGTACTTTCTAAGTAGTATCTTAAGTTGTGCTCCACTGGAAACAATATGACTGCTGGCATTTGGATTCTCTTATTATAGACCTGTGAAATGATAAGAGAATCAAAACCAAGCAGCAATAAATGTTTAGTACATACCATCGAAACAGAGGTTTCAATAAAGTTTGAGAATGAGAATTTAGACAGTTAATAGTCCTACAGAGTTATCCTGAACTGGGGCAGGAGTGCTGGAAAGCGTGAAATGTTTTTTGGTCATTTGGAGCACCTGAGATGGAACACAAACTTGTTTAAAGCAAGTGCCTTCACCAGAGATCATTCCAAATGAGGAAAATACCCTGTTAAAAAGCATCAGGAAGCAATCCTAGCAACTGTGAAAATATGTAGTTTGTTCCTGACGTGGTTATCTAGAATGTACCCCATGGGGCCCACAACTTACAGCTATCTTTGGAAAAAGATACTGTCAATATTTCTGCTGATGACATAGATGAAGAAATTGACAATTAAAGATTAATATTCTAAAAAGGTAGGATTTGTGCTCAATTAAATCTTTTCATCTCTATTTTCTGATGGGGAGATGTGGTACTATACTTGCTCAATTTTTAGCAAACTTAAGTCAAGTTGAGAAGTCACAGATTATTTCAACTTTGTACTTGGGGAGTATATTGAGTATTCATAACATTTAGTTTTAAGGAAAACTATAAATCATCAATATTTCAGGTACATGGTCATGTAAAACTCCAACCAGAATTAGAACTTACTAGCTATAATAATGGGTGTTAAGAGGTACACTATCTAATATTTTTTTTAATTTTTAGGAATTGGTTAACTTTTTCAAATGGACAATTTTAAAAGCCACAAGAAAGAAAATGAATTTGAAGGTGATTTCTATTTAGTAATAATAAAAATAAATGAAATCCAAGAAAGTAAACTAACAAGTGTAGGATAAAATGAATGATGGATCAATTATCATAAAATATTACAACATTAATCCATTCAATTAAAAAGTAAAATAAGAAAGTTTTGAGAGCATATTAATAAATGTTGAACAGTCACTTAAAGTTACTCAGAGCCTCATTTAAAACAGTGCTATCTAAAATAATAGTTAAAGGAAGAGTCTAAGCAACAAACAAAAACAAAAAATGGGCTGATAGATTCTAAGAGCCACTAGGTATCTAGTGCCTAGCTATTAGATGTCTTATAGACATGACAAGGAAGCTGCATCTATGACATCTTAATATATTGACCAGAATAAGACTAGAATAATAACAATACTACCCAACATACAAAAGTACATAGAGGAAATTTCACAGAGAATCATACCTAGATTAAAAAAATTATAATAGTCAATAGCTGCTGAGGTACAGAGAATTTGTTTTCTTGGGAAGAGAGAAACAGAAATAAAGTAAATACAGTTTACACATATATGACATTCTAACAAAATGTCAAAATTAAAATTAAAGTGTGTATTTTAAATGATAGTAAATAGAACTGTTCATGAAGTAAAACAAAAAAATCTACTTTTTGGAACAGCTAGTAGTTTCTTTGGGCTACTCTAAATAATACTCCAAACTTTGCTTAAAAGAACAGAACTTTATCTTTCCATCCTGGAAGCTGTGAGTCTAAAATCAAGGTGCAGGTAGTTGGCTCTTGCAAGAACCTAAGGGAAGATGGTTTTTCACTTCACCATTGATTTATGTGGTTGTTGGCTTATAGAAACATGATTTCATCTTTTTTCATATTATCACAGATGATCGTCTCATCCAGGTGTTTGTGACAAAATTTCCTTTTTATTATAAACTCTCTAGTCACTGTATAAGACAACATTATAATCCAGTAGAATTTCAGCCTAATTTGAGTGAATCTAAAGAAATCATACTTCCTAATAACTCAACAGTAGAAAGTTCCATAATTTATGGTTTCAACATGTTTTAGAGTCAATTCAACTCAGAACAATTTAAAAAGTTAAAACATACAGTAACTGTAATCCAACTATGCAATCATGGACATCTCTGTAACAGCACTAAAAATTATTTTTAATTTATACATTTGTGTATCTCAGTATTATCAATATACATTTTACTATTCAAAACAAACCTTATGGGGTAGATTGAGAAATTATAGAATATCTGCACCAGTGCTACATGCATACATTAAAATGTTTGAAAACAATAAATCCAGATTGGACTAGTTAGCATAGAAGGAACTTTGCACAGTGAATAACAGTGAGAAAATCAAGCAACAGTACATTTTGCACAGTACAATTCGAACTTTTTGAAATAATAAAAATGTGATTTGTATGGATACAATAGTGTATGCTAAGCTAAACATAAAAAAGAAACTATTTGGGTTTATTGTTAAAGCATATCAATTTCGTGAGAGAGGATAATAGGGTAATAAACATTTTAAGAAAAAGCTGAAAAAGAAACTAAAAGAAAAGATACCAGTATTAAAAATTCTAGCAAGAAAAATCTCATTCATATTGTCATGAAGCTATATGCTACTGCATATATGCAAATGAGCTGGAAACCCAGTGTACACTGCCAAATCCAAGTTTACAGTGTTTCATTAACTAAAAGTAGGAAAGAAAATGAACAGTGAGAGCGGGAAGGACAAAAAAGTACTCCAGGCAAAATAGAGAGTACTCAATGAGAGTTCTTGAAATATATGCTCTAATGAGCTCTCACTAACTCCCTTAAGTCCTTGGTCTGCCTATGAAAGCAAATAGAATTTTCAGCTGGCCATCATGGCACATACCTCTATTTTGTACTACCAGCAATTTAAGAGGCTGAAAGGGGAAGGGAACGTGAGCCTAGGAATTTGAGAAAAGTTTGTGCAGTATGATGAGACCCTATTAGGTAAAAGACACAAAGAATGCAAAATATGAAAGGAAAAAAAATTGAATGTTTAAATTTTCCAAACTTTTATTCATGTTATATCAACATTTATCTGGGAAGGAAATTACTGGACCATTTAAGGCTGAAAATATTCTGTGCTGTCGGGAATGTCTTTTTAGTGTGCACAATTGACCCAATTGTAGAATAAAAATACACATTTTTCATCAAAGTTGCACCACCAGTGAGTATTCACTTGTGTTATTAAACTTTAAAAAGACAAAATTACAAGAAATACAGTTTGTTTACTCTTGCAAATTGTTTTAAAAGAATGTCTACCTACATGGCCTAGAGTAACCTTGAACTCAGATCCTGTTGCCTATGTGTCCTGAGTGCTGAGATGGAGACTTAAACAACCATGCCTAGCTGATTTTGTAGATCTTAATTAGCTTTATTGGTGATTGTAAAAAAGAGCGTCAAGATAGTTCTGAATGTTCTCGCCTACCACATGTAACCCTAGCCCTAGCCATACAAACAGAGTGAGGGAAGAGATTGTATGAAAAATAAGGAGGTATAGCTGCAGGGATCGCCCTATTGGTTGCAGTTTACTTCTATATTATTTGAGAAGATTATTTAGCAGTTGGTTCTATCTTGTTGACCAAATCTCAGATATTCTTATTACAAGAATAGGTTACAATTTGTTTCCATATCAAGCTAACTTACATTCATGGATTGAAAAAAAAAAAACCATTTTGGTTAATATGTTCAAAAGCATCATTGAGACAAGCATACTAAATTTTATGGGTCCAGTAATGAAAATGTCACAATACCATTCCTTAAAATGTTTCAAGTCTAGGAATGTAATTGCACATATTCACAAATAATGATAATTCACATAAGACAAAAATTACATTAGTAGAGCAATAAAGAAAATGTAATTATATTCAAATTGAGTAGCAAAAACTTTATTATGCATAGGTGATTCCAATAAACAGTCATCTAGTATTTCAAGAATGTGTGATAACATAAAGCACTGTAAAAATATTCTTGATTGTTTTTCTTCTGTTGCTCCTTGATTATTTTTATTCTGTTTGCTTAGGAGTTACAGCCCTTACAGGCAATTGTAAAATGAAGGAGGCAGTTTTCAGCACTCACTTTACACAAAAGACTGCCTTGGGAAATATCCTCTGCAAAGCTAGAAGGCAGGTGAGAATTCTTTTATACTAAAAATAGCATGCGCAGTTATAGCAAGTGGTCAGAATCATAAGAAAAGCAGCTGGCTTCTCAAGTGAAGAAGAGTCTGTCTTTTCATTGGTTAGATCTCAGTTATGTCATAAATTGTGAATGATCTTTACTGGGTCATTTAGTCAATATCAATGCCATGGTCTCTTACATGAAAAGAAAGGGAAAATTCCCAAATCCATTTTAATTCTCAACTTGCATAATAATTAATTACTTTCATGATTTGAATGGGTACTAGTCAATATTTTATACTGTAACTGTAAATAATGAATGCTTGAATCTTAGAATCTGAATTAGGAGACACACAAGCAATTACTCATACGTTTATATGAAATGTCATAATGTGTTAACATTGTAATGTGGGAATATTGGTTAGTTCAGAAATATGTTCATCTTGGAATCTGTCATTCCAATCTTCACCAGGAGAAAAGCTCAGATGAACTAAATACCATTTTTTTTTGGACACAGGAAAGAACTAAGATGGAAGGGCAAACAACCATTTCCCAATCTATATAAACAGGTTCTTTTAAGAGATAACCTATGAATTTAATTAGTTGTTGCATGAGCAATAAATCAAATGTCATACAAGCAAAAATATAAACAATGATACAAAATAGCATTATCAGAAATAAAAGGGCTATCACTACTGATCGTAAAACATTAAAGATAGCAAGAGTGTGGTAGTTTGAATGTAAGTGGGCCCCATAACTCCATAATCTCATAAGATCACAGGAATTGGCACTATTAGGAGATGTGGCCTTGTTGGAGGAAGTGTGGTCTTGTTAGAGACTGGATGACACACGCCTTTAGTTCAGACATTGAAGCTGGAGGGCACACCTTTAATCTGGGCCACACCTTCTGAGGAAGTGTGTTACTGTGGGGGCAGGATTTACAGTTTCAATATACTTAGGATACCACCCAGTGAGTCAGCCAACTTCCTGTTGCCTGCAAGATGTAGGACACTTGGCTATTTCTCCAGCACTATTCCTGCCTGCATGCCATCATACTCCCTGCCAGGATCGTTTGAACCTCTGAAATTGTAAGTGACCTGCTCTCAATTAGATGTTTTCTTTATAAGAGTTGCGGTGGTCATGGTGTCTCTTCACAGTAATAAAAACCCAAACTAAGGCAAAGAGAATACTTTAAATGACTTTTCATTTACTAATTCTGTACGTTAGATGACATAGACAAATTTCTTGAAAAGTTACCACCAAATTTACTTAAAGAGAAACAGATAACCTGAACATATCTGTATATTTATAACAAATTGAATTAATAGAGTAAAATATACTGGAAGAATCAGAAGGTTCAAAACCTTACCCGAGGAATATTTTAGGGTTTTAGTATGTGCATTCTTTCCAAAGTTCCCATTGAAGCTTTATACTCAGTGTAACAGTGGTAAGTTGTGGTGTCTTTGAATGTTAGTTCATGAGAGAAGAGGCTTCACAAATAAGATGAGTTGCTCTGATATAAGATCTTGATAGAGGGGTTTTGTCCCTTTTGTATCTTTGCTATCTGAGAAGTGAGAACACAGTATTTTTGTCTACCAGAAAATGCAGTACTGAAAATACATTTGTGCAAATAGATTCTCAGTACTCAACCAAACTTGCTGGTGCTTTAACCTTGGAATTCTCAGCCTGCAGGACTGAGAAAATAAATTTCCATCCTTTATAAAATGCTTATGTTCTGTTTTTCTTTTACAGAAACATAAAAACACTAAGACAGAAATATGAGCTTTTAAAAATAAATAATTCCATATAAGAAAATATATATGTATATACATATACATTTATGCATTTGATATCAATCAGTGAAATGAGACCATGAATTTGAAGGATAGTGAGAAGGGATATATGGGAGGTTTTGGAGGGAGAAAAGTAATTACATTATAATCTCAGAAATAAAATTAAAATATAAAAAACACTCTAATATATTTTATGAGGTCATTTATTAACCATATTCTAAAACTAGAGGCAGACATTGAAGAAAAGGAAAAATAGACTTCAACAGTCATTAATTTAGAAATAGATCTTTTACCAAAATATTAGTAAATAAAGCCAACAATGTATTCAAACATATACTATGGTCAATAATATTGTCAACTTGTCATAATGTAGAATCATCTAATAAGGGAGTCTCAATGAGGGATCACTTACATCAAGTTGATGTGTGCTCATGTCTGTGGGGGATTATATTAGTTCTTTTAAGTGAACTACAGAGTTACAACAACTGTGAGTGTCATCATTGCCTGGACAGCACATTCTTAATAGTACAAGACTAGAAAATGCAAGCTGAATACCAGTATGCACTCACTGCTATTTCTATTTCTGATTATGGATGGGATATGACCAACTTTTTAAAGCTTTTGCTACTGGAAATTCCAAGATACAATGAATTATAATCAGAAAGTATAAGCTAAAACAAACTTTTGCCCCTAAATTTTTTGAGAAGGATATTTTATAGTAGCAACTGGGAAAGAAACTACACTATCTACTCTATATTGGCAGAGTTTATTCAAAGTGGAAATATTGGTTTAACCTTTGTAAGCCAATCATTTTACCCCATTAAAGGGATATAAGAAAACATCACATTATCTTTTTAATAGAATTAGAAAAGTATTCAGTTACATGCAAAACAATTCATTAAGAATCTCTTGTCGGTAGTCAGAAATAAAGAAGGAAATTAAAGACTTTCTAGAATTCAATGAAAATGAATGCACAAAATACCCAAACTTATGGGACAATATGAAAGCTGTGATAAGAGGTAAGTTCATAGAACCTAAGAGCCTTCATAGAGAACTTGGAGAAATCTCATAATAGAAAGTTAAACGTACTCCTAAAAGCTCTAGGACAAAAAAAAAAGAAGTAAATACACCCAAGAGGTGTAGAAGGAAAGAAATAATCAAAATGAGGGTTGAAATCAATAAAATAGAAACAAAGAGAACAATATAAAGTATCAATGAAACAAAGAGTTGGTTCTTTGAGAAAATAAAAATGATAGACATACCCATATCCAAACAAACTAAAAGGCAAAGAGATAATATCCAAATTAACAAAATCAGAAATACAAAGGGAGAAAAGACACCAAGGAACTCCAAATAATCATTACGTCAAAAACCTATACTCCACAAAACTGGAAGTCCTAAAAATACATGGACAACTTTCTTGATAGATAACACTTGCCAGAGTAAAAGCAAGATTAGATAAACAATTTAAAATGACCTATAACCCCCAAGGAAATAAAAGTCATTAGCCGTCTCCCTACAAAAAAAAAGCCAAGGGCCAGAAGGTTTTATACTGCAGAATTCCACCAGGCTTTCATAGAAGAGCTAACATCAAAACTTCTTAAAATTGTTCCACAAGATAGAAACAGAAGGAACATTGCCAAATTCTTTCCATGAGACCACAGTCACCCTGATACCTAAACCACATAAAGAATCACAAAGAAAATTACATACCAATATCCCTCATGAACATGTATGCAAAGCAGTGAATAAAATACTCTCAAACCAAATCCAAGAATACAAAAAGATCATCAACTACAATTAAGTGAGCTTCATTCCAGAGATGAAGGGATGGTTCAACATATGAAAATTTGTCCAAGTAATCCACCATTTACATGATCAAAAAGGGAAAAAATGCACACAATCATCTCAATAGATGCTGAAACATCACCCCTTTATGATAAAAGTCTTGGAGAGATCTAGGATACAATGGCAAACCTAAACATAATAAAGGCACTTTACAGCAATCCTATAGGTAACATCAAATTAAATCGAGAGAAACTCAAAGAATTTCCACTAAAAGCAGGAACAAAGAAAGGCTGTCCATTCTCTCCATATCTATTCAATATACTCCTTGGAGTTCTAGCTAGAGCAATAAGACAACTAAAGGAGAACAAGGGGATACCAATTGGAAAGGAAGAAGTCAAAGTATTGCTATATGCAGATGATATGATAGTATACATAAGTGACCCCCAAAATTTTATCAGGGAACTCCTACAGCTGATAAACACCTTCAGCAAAGTGGCTGGATACAAGTTTAATTCAAAAAATCAGTAGCCTTCCTATATACAAATGATAAATGGGGAAAGAAAGAAATCAAGGAAACAACACCCTCCACAATAGCCACAAATAGTATAAAATATCTTGGTGTAATTATAACCAAACAAGTTATAGACGTGTATGACAAGAGCTTTGTCTTTGAAGGAAGAAATTGAAGAAGATATCAGAAGATGGAAAGATCTCCCATGCTCATAGATCTGTAGGATTAACCTAGCAAAAATGGCCATTTTAATAAAAGCAACCCATAGATTCAATGCAACTTCCACTAAAATCTCAACACAACTCTTTATCAACATTGAAAGAACAATGCTGTACTAAATATGGAAAAAACAAGAAACCTATGATAGCAAAAACAATCCTGTACAAAAAAAGAACTCCCAAAGGTATCATCATTTGTGATTTCAAGGTTTACTACATAGCTCTAGTAATAAAAACTGCATGGTATTGGCATTAAAACAGACAGGTTGATCAAAGGAATCAAATCAAAAACCCACATGTACATTTACATACCTATAAATAATCTTCAACAATTAGTGCTGATCTACCTGGATGTTGGCAAGTAGAAGAATGCAAATAGGACCATATCTTTTTACCCTGTACAAAATTCAAGTCCAAGTAGATGAAAGACATAAACATAAATCCAGATACATAGAACCTGATAGAAAAGAAAGTGGGTGGGAAATAGACTTCAACACATTGGCACAGGAGACTACTTCCTGAAGAGAAGACCAACAGAGCATGCATTAATATCAACTATTAATAAATCGGACCTCATGAAATTTAAAGCAATGGTGAGGCAAAGGACACCATCAGCATCATGTAGAATTAGTAAATAGTTTTACCATTTCACATCTGTCTGATAGAGGGCTAATTTCTAAAATGTATAAAGAATTCAAGAAACTAAACATTAAAAAACCCAAATAATCCAATTAAAAATGTTCTATAGATCTAAACAGAGAATTATCAACAGAGGAATCTCAAATGGCCAAGAAACACTTAAATACATGTTCAACATCCTTAAACCATCAGGGAAATTCAAGTAAAAATGACTCTGAGATTCCATCTTACACCTGTCAGAATGGCTAAGATTAAAAATACAAGTGACAGCTTATTCTGGAGAGGATATGGGGCAAGGGGAACACTCCTCAACTGCTGGTGTGAGAACAAACTTGTACAGCCACCTTGCAATTCAATATGGTGGTTTCTCAGATATTTGAAAACCAACTTACTTCAACACCCAGCTATACAATTCTTTGGCATATACCCAAGGATTCTGCATCATACCACAAGGAGACTTGCTCAACTATGTTCATGCTTGGCAATAACCACAACATTAGGAACTGTGTTAAATGATTGCAGCATTAGGAAGGTTGAGAACTACTGGTCTAGAAAGAACAATGCTGTACTAAATATGGAAAAAACAAGAAACCTATGATAGCAAAAACAATCCTGTACAAAAAAAGAACTCCCAAAGGTATCACTATCTGTGATTTCAAGGTACTGAAATCACAATTGAATTCCAATTTCAGTGAGATCTCACATACATTCTCCCTCCCCCTACCCCTCTCTCTCTTTCTCTTTCTCTTTGTGACAGGGTTTCTCTGTGTAGCCCTGGCTATCCTGTAACTTGCTCTGTAGACTAGGGTAGCCTCAAACTCACAAAGATTTGCCTGCCTCTGTCTTCAGGGTTCTGGCATTAAAGGAGTGTGTCACCACTGTCCTGCACCCACATACTCTTAAAATAATAAAAAGTAGGTCCTAAAAGACTTTAGCTAACATTGCATTTAATTTTAAAAAATCAAATGCTTTGACCTCCAGATAAAGTATAAGACAGTTTATCTTACCACTTGTGGTGGTTTGAATAAGAATGGCCCCTCCCATAGGCTCATATATTTTAATTCTTAGTCACTAGGGAGTGGAACCATTTGAAAAGATTAGAAAGATTAGGGGATGTGGCCTTATTAGAGTAAGTGTGTCACTGGAGATGGGCTTTGAGGTTTCAAAAGCACACACCTGGCAGAGTGATTCTTTCTCTGTCTGCCAATCAGGGTGTAACTATCAACTACTTCTCCATCACCATGAATGCCATGCCTTCTTTGCCTGCTGCTGTGCTCCTGCCATGTTGATAATGGACTATACTTCTAAAAATGTGAGCAATGCTCCCAACCAAATGTTTCCTTTTATAAGTGTTGCCTGGGTCATGGTGTCAATTCACAGCAATACAACAGTGATTAAGAAGCATTCTTATACAAATGTGTTGGAAATGGTAGCTGATGATAAATATTCTCTTACCAGTACCTACAAAATAGTTTGTTGAAATTTTGACATTGATTTTATTGATTGTATGGATGAAGTTGGAATGAATTGATGTTTTAGCAATATTGAGTCTTCAGATCTAAATCCGTGACATACCTCTCTGGTTTCTTCAAATATTCTTTGATTTTTTAAAACAACCGTATGTTGTAGCTGAGTCAAGAGAAGGAAACAAGTTGCCCAAATTTGAAATGAGGAAAGAGAACATTGCTACATTTATTTAGTGGTGAGATGAATGACTATGGAACAACTACAAAGAAAAATAAAGAAAGAACCAACCAACCAAGCAACAAATTTCTGAAACTAATATGAAGCTCAAAAAGGGCACAAGTTACAAGGGAGATGTACAAGACCCATTCATTCTGCTAAATAAAAAATGAAATTTAACAAGAAAAAACACACCTATACCACTTAAGAGCAACATCAAAAAAGTGAAGTACCTCAGTATAATATCAAAGTACATATAAAATATATCAGATATATAATACTGATATTTTTGTTTTGAAATAAAAGGGAATTGAAATAGAGATATAGTCCATGGTTTTGGATCTGAAAACCAGTGTTTCTAATATATCAATTTTCCCAACTTTATTTATACAATATAAAATCCATGTCAAAATTGCAGCAAACTATTTAGTAGATACTGAAATCTACATGAAAATTTAATTATAAATTTCAACCTCTGAAATTTAAATGGAAAAGAACCCCCCCCAACAAAACTGAAATAGTTATTTTGAAATTTGACTTTCAAACTATCATAGATGTAACAAAGTAGCAGTAGTGAAAGATAAATGAAACAAGCCAGGAAAACCAATCTTTTCTATAGGGGATAAAAACAGGTAAGAATGTAACCACATAGCTAACAAAGAATTGCCAATGTCAAATCCAAAAGAACTTGAACAACAAAATAATGAAATAGTATTGATCTCTTAACAAAAAAAATCAAAATAAGAATCAATAAGTACATAATGACATAAATAAATATCCAATTGATAAATAAATACACATATACAAATTTCCCATGTAGATTCATAAATAATTTATGTAACTAGTCTGCCTTTAAGGGGGTAAAACATAGCTTTGTGATGATATTTGAAATGTGCTGAAATGTGATTTTATTTGTATGTTAATAAATAAAGTTTGCCTGGAGATCAGAGGTCATTAGCAAGCCAGGAACAGAATTCAGGTGGTGGTAGCCCATGCCTTTAATCCAATCACATGACATGCAGAGTCTCTGTGTGGTCAAGGACAGAGCCAACTGTGGTGACCCTTAAGTTTTTAATCCCAGTACCAACCATAGAGAACAGGAGGTCTGTATAGACAGGCAGTGATGAGGAAGTTGTGTGGCTGGGCTTAGAGCCAATGAGAAGGCAGAACAGGAAAGCAATAAAACTCAAAACACACAGGAAGAAGGTCTCTCTCTCAGGGGAAGAACAACAGGGAATGGTAAGCTAAAGGGAGTCGTGGCTATTGCCCTGATCTCTTAGGCTTTAACTCTGTATTTGGCTCTGTGGTTCTTATTTAATAAGACCGTTTAGAAATTTGTCTACATAGCTTTGTAGCTGGAGTTTCCTCTCTGGTTCCTGCCAAGCCCTGGCAGTCCGACAACCCACTTATAAAATAAACACACAAACACTTATATTATTTACAAACTGTATGGTTGTAGCAGGCTTCTTGTTATCTATTAACCCATTTCTATAAATCTATACCTTGCCACATGGCTCGTGGCTTACCAGTACCTTACATCTCGCTTGTTATGGCGGCGGCTCGCAGTGTCTCTCTGACTCAGCCTTCACCTCCCAGAATTCTTTTCCTTGTCCCGTCTATACTTCCTCCTGCCTGGCTACTGGCCAACCAGTGTTTTATTTATTAACCAATCAGAGCAACACATTTGACATACAGAACATACCACAGCATAGCTTCATACAATTTAAGTTTGGGTTGTATATAGTGACCTCTGTAGTTGGTATTTTTTACTCTTTTGGTTCTTTATTCTTTAGGGAGCCCGCCACCAAGCTCCCAAATAAATACACATAGAGTCTTATTATTACTTATAAATGCCCAGTCTTAGGTTAGCTTATTTCTAGAAAAGTTTTTCTTAACTTAAATTCTCCCATCTACCATTTACCTCTGGGTTTTTAGCTTTCTCTATTCTCTATGCCATTCTTTACTTCTTACTCTGTGGCTGGTTGTGTAGCTGGGTGGCTGGCCACTTGCATCCTCCTCTCCTCCTTTTCTTCTACCTTTCTTCCCAGATTTATCCTCTTATTTTCTCTCTGCCTGCCAGCCCTGCCTATCCTTTCTTCTGCCTTGCTATTGACTATTCAGCTCTTTATTAGACCAGTAAGTTATTTTAGACAGGCAAAATAACACAACTTCACAGAGTTAAACAAATGCAGCATAAAAGAATGCAATACATGTATGCATCAATAAACAAATGTTCCACAGCATAAAGAAATGTAGCATGTCTCAAACTAATATTCTACAACAGACTTCTTCCAGATGTGTACCACATGTGAAAAGAGAAAAGGATGTACTTAGTTTTTGAGAAACTTTACATATACTACCTCCATTTGAGTGATTAAGATCAGCATCAATAGTGATAAAGTATGTCAATAGTATGTTCCTCTGAGATATATATCTTAAAAAATGGAAAGCAGCTTGTGTGCTTATTCTCTATAAAATCCATATCAAACAAATAAAAAATAAAAGTCATTCTATAAAATATGTGCAAAAAATTTCTGAAAACTGTCAACATCATAAAATATAGTATAAACAAATGTAATAAACTTGAAGGGGCTAAAGAGACATTATGGAATGTAATGTGACACTCTAGATAAGATTCTTGAATCAGCAAAGGGCACTAGAAAAAATAATACAATATAAACAAAAATTATGGAGTTTATTTAATAGTGATGTTTAATCCTTAGTTGTAGCAGGTGTTGGATGTTAATCATATGGAAAACTGGGTGTGGAATGGCTGAGAACTCTGTGTCCTGCTTTTGCAACTTATCTGTAAATATTAACCTATTCTAAAATGAAGGCTTACTTACATACAAATATATAAGTACTTTAGAGATAAATAGACACATTAATAGGAGTGGAAAAGGCCAGATAAGAATAATTTGGAGGTTGAGGATATGTGTCACTGATAAAGTGGCATTTAAACAAAGGCTTGAAGGGGAAAAGAATTAACATCTATGTATCTTTGAGGGTGAGTGCCACAGGCATCAGTTGATGAGAAACATTAGTGCAAAGGAGTATAGCAGAGAGAAAACTCACGTATTTAAAAACACAAAGAAGGCTAATTATGGGGCTGGAGAGATTGTGAAGTGCATAGAGTACATTGTTCTTCCAGATGACCTGGTTATATTTCCCAGTGTCCATGTCAGGCAGCTCACAACTTCTGTAGCTCCAGTCCTAGAGGTTTTAAAGCTCTCTTCTTGCTTCTGCTGACGCCTACATAAACCTAGTACACATATAGACAAGTAGACAAATATACATATGCATAAATAAAAATAAAATATTTTAAAAGATTAATTTTAATTAAGGGAAGATGGGTAGTAAGGTAGTTAGAGGTGAAAAGAGGAATAATGTGTTTTGTAATAGTCTGTGGGGAGACAAGGCTGTTGATATTGTATAAAGTAGTAGCTTTCAGACTTTGCCTTGTACAAGACATTGCATTTGTTTTATTTTCAATATTAGTGCCAAGATATAATGATTCTGTCTTGCTAGTACAAGGAAACAATTATTGTCTTTCCAGTGCAAACCATTTCACATAGTAACAGTCTCGATATCCTCACAAATGTAGTATTGCCACCTATAGAATTATCAAACTAAATGAAAAACAGATGGACATATAAAAGTCATACCAAACAACAACAACAAAACAAAAAATAAAGTTCATGGACTTTTCAGACACACCAGATTAATAAGGGATGTAACCCTCTCAACAGGACCATATTAAAGGAGAGATACCTAATACTAGGATCTCATCAGATGCACTAATCTATCACTAGAACATCCAGTTCATCATACACTATGGAAATAACAGGTGAAAAACTTTCAGCTTTGTCCCTGGGAATTTATAACATGATATTTTCTGATATTTCCAACTGAAATTTCCACGGATATTCTCCTCTTCCTATTCATACCCCTTAACACAGCATTGTGCATATCTAAACTTTATATTAGTAGGTTCATTAATATGCTACTTAGTCACTTTCTTTGTATCCCTATAATCTCTCTGCTATTTCTTTTAAGGCTTCCTTGAACACTTTAGCATCTTTAACCCTTCTTAGATATTCTGTTACCTACGTTTCACTGTATGAAGAATAGTATGTGATCCCAGAATTAATACTAGTAATTAAGATAGAAATAAAAGGACCTACGATTGCCAATAAACATATATGTATGCATATAGACATACATACATATATATATATATAAGACACAGCAGTACTAGATGAATTACAGCCAATTAAATTGATTTTATTGTTATTCAATAATTCCGACATTGTGAAAAAACAATATTCACCTATATTTATGACTTATATTGCATTCACAACAGTTGGTTTTTCATTATTATATCAGAAGTAGACTATATGATAAAGAAAAGGACTCTCTCTGCTCCCCTAGACCCAATCCTCATGGTTGTCTCTAGCACTTATACAGAATATCACCTGCGGCCTCCCCTTCCCCATGTCCATGCCTCCTGTGGATCCCACAAACCATCCTCCTGGTCTCCCCTCTACACTTCATTGCTATGTCCCAGCCACTAACTAGAGTGGACACACCCTACCCAACCACAGGCCATACCTGCCAGGAGAACAGGTACACTACCCACAGATCTTCTCCAGTCTCTGTGTTCTCTCAGATGCAATCCTCAGGGTCATTGATAGTAATAAAACAGACCATCACTCTCTGGCCTTGCCTTGCCCCAAACTACAATACTAGTAAGCATTCACCATTAAAACACCAGCTGAGCAGACCAGTAAAACAGACAGCACACAGCCAACACATTCTCTGAAAATCCAGTGAGGAAACAGAAACCAAGGAACAAAAGACCCACCCAACAAAGACAAACCCAGAAATCAACACCTAGAACTATAATCACTGTAAATCCAGATGCCTAAGAGCCATAATAAGTACATAGTCAATAATATCCAGGAAAATATTTCTCCACCAGAGACCAGCTATCCTACCACAGAAGTCTGTAGATGTAACCAACCGTCTTATCAAATAAGAAACACAGAACCAATGCAAAGAAGAAAGCCAAGAGGTCAGAGCTAAGAGCAAAAACCTTACCCTTCCTCCTGCAGTGGTCCTACCTCTCCGAAAGAGAGCAACTTCCTGTGTTAAAGTCTTTATATAGACTTTCTGTTCTGCCTTCTCATTGGTTGTAAACCCAACCACATGACCGCCTCATCACTGCCTGTCTGTACAGACCTCCAGGTCTTCTATGGTTGGTATTGAGATTAAAGGCGTGTGTATCCAATGCTGGCTGTATCCCTGAACACACAGAGACTTACCTAGCTCTGCCTACCAAGTGCTGGGATTACAAGCGTATGCCACCACCGCCCTGCTTTCCTATGGCTTGCTAATAGCTCTGACCTCTGGGCAACTTTATGTATTCACATACAAATAACATTTTAGTACAAATAAAATATCACCATAAAAGTCGCTGAATATTCTAATATAGCTGAAGCATAAGAAAAAGACCTGAAAATTGCTTGTATGAAGATCAAAGAAGTTCTTAAAGAGGAAAAGAAAAATCCCTTAATAAGACCCAGGAAAACATAAACAAGTGGAGGAAATGAATAAATGCCTCAAAGAAACCCAGGAAAACACCAACAATTGGATAAAATGAGTTAACCCATTAAAGAATGTCCAAAAAAAAAAAAAAACAGTTGAAGGAAATGAACAAAATTGTTCAAGGCCTAGAAATATAAATAGAGGCAACACACACACACACACACACACACACACACACACACACAGACAGACAAACAGAGAGAGCGAGAGAGAGAGAGAGAGAGAGAGAGAGAGAGAGAGACAGACAGACAGACAGACAGACAGACAGACAGACAGACAGAAACAGAGAGAGACAGAGAGGGAAACTAAGCGAATTCTGAAAAAGAAAAATTTAGGACAGAGCCAGGTGGATCTATGTGAGTTCGAGGCCAGCCTGGTCTATGGAGTGAGATCCAGGACAGGCACCAAAGCTGCACAGAGAAACCCTCTCTCAGAAAAGCAAAGAAAAATGTAAGAATGAAAACAGTAACTATAGAGGGAAGCTTTACCTACAGAATATGAGAAATTGGAAGAGAGAATTTCAGACATTACAGATAAGATAAAATTAATGGATATATCATTCAAAGAAAATATTAAATCAAAAAATTCCTGACACAAACTATCCAGGGAATCTGGGACACTATGAAAAGTCCAAGCCTAAAAATAATTGGAATTAAGGAAGGAGAAGAAGGCCCAGAAAATATTTTCAACAAAATCATAGAAGGAAATTTTCCTAACTTAAGGAAGGACATGCCCATAAAAGTACAAGAAGCTTACAGAACACGAAGCAGACTGGACCAGAACAGAAAGTCCCCTTGCCCCATAATAATCAAAACATTAAACATACAGACAAAAAGAAGGAATATTAAAAGCTGTAGGGGAAAAAGTGCAAGTAACATATAAAGGCAGACCTACTAGAATTACACCTGACTTCTCAATGGAGACTCTAAAAGCAGAAGGGTCTGGACAGATGTACTGCAGACTCTAAGAGACAACAGAAGCCAACCAAGACTACTATTCCCAGAAAAAATTCAATCACAATAGATGCAGAAAATACTATATTTCATGATCATGCCAAATTTAATCAGTATCTACTACAAACCCAACCCTACAAAAGATATTAAAAGGAAAATGCCAACCCAAAGAGATTAACTACACACAAGAAAACAACAGGAAAAGCAAAAGAGGGGAAACAAGTACATACAAAAACACACAGTCACACACATAAATACACCACCATAACTACCACTACAAATATCAACAGCAACACAATAACAGGAATTAACAATCATGGGTCATTGATATCTGTCAAAATGAATGTTCTCAATTTCCCACAGATCATGGTTTCAAACATGATCCATCCTTCTTCCGCATACAAGAAACCCACCTCAATGTAAAGCATAGACATTACCTCAGAGTAAAAGATTGGGAAAAAAAGATATTCCAAGCAAATGGATCTAATAATCAAGCTGATGTAGTCATCTTAATATCCAACAAAATAAATTTTGAATCAAAGTTAATAAAAAGAGATGTGAAATTAAACACACAAAAAAACCCTGTACCTATATAATCTTATTGTCTTAGAATTACTATTGCTGTAATGAAACACCATAACCAAAAGCAACTTGGGGAGGAAAGTGTGCATTTGGTTACATATTCTGAGTCATAAGTAACTGAGGGAAGTCAAGGCAGGAACTCAAAGGTGCCAAGCTCTCAAAGGGGACAGGAACTTGGAGGCACGAACTGATACAGAGGCCATGAAGAGGTGGTGCTGTTAATTGGCTTGCTTCACATGATTTGCTCAGTCTGCTTTCTTATAGAACCCAGAACCACCATTCCAGGGATGGTACCACCCACAATGGTCTGAGCCCTTCCCCTCAATCACTAATAGAGAAAATATTCCACATGCTTGCCCACAGCCTGATCTTATGGAGGCATTTTATCAATCAAGGTTTCCTCTTCTGAGACAATTAAAGTTTGTGTCAAGTTTACATTAATTAGCCAGTACAACTGACCCTTTTCAACTTGACAAACACATTGCTATTAAGCCACAACCTTTCTTTTCTTTTTTGTCCCCAAAATCAGATATTAATAAAGACATCACATTATAAAACCACACTCCAACTATGTAAATAATAGAATGTCCAATGTCTGAGATCTACTTAGATTCTTCTGGGATCCTCCAAAGAGCTTGGGTCACATTCTCCAGCTCTGATATTCTCAGCACACACATCATGTCTTCTAGGATCCAGCAGGCTCAATTCCACTGCTGCTGCTGTTCCTGGTGGTCATCCCCTGGTATTGCCATCTTCAAAATACTGGGATCTTCTGCTGCAACTGTGCTGTGCTTTCACCAATAGCCTCTCTGTGATGGCTCTTCTTCGTTGTCAACTTGACTATATCTAGAATGAATAACTGTCTCATTTAATGATTATTGTTAGTATGTTCACTATCAGTGTTGTGTTCAGGAAGTCTTCTCCTATGCCAATGCATTCACTCCTATTTCTCACTTTCTCTTCTATCAGATTGAGTGTATCTAGTTTTATGTAGAAGTCTTTGATCCACTTGGACTTGAGTTGTGTGCAGGGTAATAGATATGGATCTATTTGCATTCGTCTACATGCTGAGTTCCAGTTAAGCCAGCAACATTTGTTGAAGACACTTTCTTCTACCCATTGTGTATTTCTGGATTATTATTATTATTTTTACCATTAATCAGTTGTCCATGGGTATATGGATTTACAACTGGGTCTTCAATACAACTCCATTAATCCACCTGTCTGTTTTTATGCCAATAGCATGTGGATTTTATTATGATAGCTCTGTAATAGTTCTTGGAATCAGCGATAGTGATACTTTCAGAAGTACTTTTATTGTACAGGATTATTTTAGTTACTGTGGTTTTTTGTTGTTGTTTTTGTTTTTGTTTTTCCATATGAAGTTGAGTATGGTTCTTTCAAGGTCGGTGAAGAGTTGCATTGACGTTTTGATGGAGATTGGATTAAATCTGTAGACTGAATTTGTTAAGATGGTTCTTTTTACTATGTTAATCCTACCAATACATGAGCATGGGAGATTGTTCCATCTTCTGATATCTTCTTCAATTTCTTTCTTTAAAACTTGAAGTTTTTTTTCATATAGGTCTACCACTTGTTTAGTTAGAGTTACATTAAGGTATTTTATATTATTTGTTTCTATTGTGAAATGTTTTGTTTCCCTGATTAATTATTTATCAGCCTGTTTGTCATTTGTGTATAGGAAGACTACTATTTTTTGAGTTACTCTTATATTCAGCAACTTCAGTAAATGTTATTGTCAGCTGTAAGAATTCCCTGGGAGAATTAATGTGTCACTTACATATACTATCATATTATCAGCAAATAATGATACTTGGATTTCTTCCTTTCCAAATTGTATTCCCTTGATATCCTTCAGTTCTCTTATTTCTCCAACTAGAACTTCAATTACTAGATTGAATAGACATGGAGGCAGTGGACAACCTTGTCTTTTTCCTGATTTTAGTAGAATTACTTTGGATTTCTCTCCATTTAAATGGATGTTGGTTACTGAATGGCTGTAAATAACCAACTGCCTGTAAATAACTGCCATTATTGTTCTTAGTTATGTCCCTTGTATTCCTGATCTCACCAAGACCTTTATCATGAAGGGATGTTGGAATTAGTCAAATGCTTTTTCAGCATCTAATGAGATGATCATGTGTTTTTTTTCTTTCAGTTTATTTATATTTTGGATTAAATTTATTGGTTTCCATGTGGGGAACCATACCAGTATCTCTGGAATGAAGCTGACTTGATCATGGTGGATTATCTTTTTGGTGTGTTCTTGGATTTGAATTGTGAGTATTTTATTGAGCATTTTACATCTATGTTTATAAGAGAAATTGATCTGTAATCCTCTTTCTTGTTGAGTCTTTGTGTTGTTTGGGTAAAAAGGTGACTGTGGGCACAAAATGAATTTAGCAATGTTCCTTCTGTTTCTGTTTTGTGAAATAATTTGAGGAGAACTGGGATTAGCTCTTCTATTAAAGTTTGGTAGAATTCTGTGCTGAAACCATCTGTCACTGGGCTTTTTGCATTGGGAACCTTTTAGTGACTTCTTCTATTTCCTTATTAGTTAAAAGTCTATTTAAATTTTTATTTGATCTTGACTTAACTTTTGTAAGTTGTATCTAAATTTCACAGTTTCTTTTAGATTTTCCAATTTTGTGGAGTACAAGTTTTTGAAGCATGATTTAAAAGACTTCTTGAATTTCCTTGGTGTCAGTTGTTATGTCACCCTTTTAGTTTCTGACTTTGTTAATGTTGATATTTTCTCAGTTTTAATTAGTTTGGATAGGTCATTGTCTATCGTATTGATTTTCTCAAAGAACCAACTATTTCTTTCATTGATCCTTTGCCTTTGCTTCTATTTTTTTGATTTCGGCTCTCAGTTGATTTCCTGCCACCTGTTCCTTTTTTGTATATGCACTTCTATTTGTTCTTGAGCGCTCAGGTGTTCTGTTAAGTAGCTAGTATGAGATCTCTCCAACTTCTTTATGAAGTTACTTACTGCTATGAAATTTCCTCTTAGCATCATTTTATTTGTGTTCCATAAGCTTGGGTGTGGTGTGCTTTAATATAAATAAATTCTAGAATTCAAAGAAATCATTGAATTCTTGGAAGTCTTTAATTTCTTCCTTTGTTTCTTCCACTACCCAGCAGTTATTCAGTGGAGAGTTGTTCATTTTCCTTGAGTTTGTAGTTTCTTTTTTTCTTCTGTTTTTGAAATCCTGATTTAATCTGTGATGGTCTGATAGGATATGGGAGGTCACTCCAATTTCCTTGTATCTTGCTTTGTGACCAATTATGTAGTCAATTTTGAAGAATGTTCCTTGAGATTCTCAGGAGAATGTGTATTCTTCAGTGTTTGGATGAACTTTACTGTAGATATCTGTTAGAAATATTTGGTTCATAATTTCTGTTTGCTACAATATGTCTCTGTTTAGTTTTTGTTTGGGTGACACATCCATTGGTGAGAGCAGGGTTTTGAAGTCTCCCACTATTAATGTGTGAGTTTCAATGTGTGATTTAAGCTTTAGCAATATTTCCTTTACAAATGTGGGTGCCCTTGTGTTTGGAGGCATAGGTGATAAGAATTGCAACGTCATCTTGTTCGATTGTTCTATTGTTCAATATGAAGTGCCTTTCCCAGTCACATTTGATGCATTTTGTTTTGATGTCTATTTTGTTAGATATTAGAATGGCTACAACAGCTTGTTTCTTAGGTCCATTTGCTTGGAAAATCTTTTCCAAACCTTTACTCTGTAGTGGTGTACATCTTTATATTGAAGTGTGTTTCTTGAGTGAAGCAGAAGGATGAATTCTGCTTTTACATCTGTTCTCTCAGTCTTTAAATTAGGGAATTCAGTCCACTGATATTGAGAGCTACCAATGACCAATGATTGTAGATTCCTATTATTTTGTTGTTGTTAGTGGTGGTAGTAGCATATGTGCGTGCAATTCCCTTCTTTTGGTGTTGCTGGTATGAGATTATTTGTTCCCTGTGTTTTCATGGATGTAGTTAACTTCCTTTGGTTGGAATTTTCCTTTTGGTACCTTCTGTATGGCTGAATCTTTACATAAAATTGTTTAAATTTTCCTTTATCACAGAATATCTTGTTTTCTCCATCTATAGTGACTGAACATTTTTCTTGGTATAATAGTGTGGAATAGTATCTGTAATCTCTTATAGTCTGCAGGATATCTGTCCAGGTCCTTGTGGCTTTTAGAGTCTCTGTTGAGATCTAAGATGTAATTCTAACTTGTTTGCTATCATGTGTTACTTGGCCCTTTCCCGTTGCAATTTTTAATATTATTTCTTTGTTTTGTATGTTTAGTGATTTCATTATCGTGTGGTAAGGGTATTTTCTTTTCTGGTTCAATCTATTTGGTGTTCTGTAAGCTTCTTGTACCTTTATAGGTATGTCCTTCATAAGGTTAGGAAAATTTTCTTCTATGATTTTATTAAAAATATTTTCTGTGTCTTTGAGCTGGGATTCATCTCCTTCTTCTATTCCTATTATTCTTAGGCTTTGTCTTTTCATAGTGTCCCAGATTTCCTGGATGTTTTGTGTCAGGAAGTTTATAGATTTAACATTTCCTTTGGCCCAATTATCTATTTCTTCTATCATATTTTCAACACCTGAGATTTTTTCTGCCATCTCTTGTATTCTCTTGGTGGTTCTTGAGTCTATAGTTCCTTTTCACTTACCTACATTTTTATGTTTCCAGAATTCCCTCAGTTTGTGTTTTCTTTGTTTCTTCCATTTCAATTTTCAGGTATTGAACAGTTTTATTTATTTCCATCAATTGTTTGGTTTTTCTTGGCTTTCTTTAAGGGATTTATTAATTTCCTCCAATTTTTGTTTGTCCTTTTCTCAATTTTTAAAGGTATTCATTTATTTCTTCTTTAAGAACTTCTACCATCTTCATAAATTTAGTTTTATGGTTGTTTTCTTGTGCTTCAGCTGTGTTTGAATATTCAGAGCTTGCGGTAGTAGGATTGCTGGGCTCTGGTGTTAGCATATTGCCCTGGCTCTGTTGATTGTGTTCTTTTAAAGCCATCTAGGTATCTGAGTTTACAGTGATTTTAGGTCTAGGTACCAGTTTCTGAGTTTTTCTTTGTAGGATGGGTATTTTGTTCCATGGTGTCTGTTTCTTCCCTGGTCTTCTGGCTGGAGTGACCTGTGGTTGAGAAGAAGATCTTCACCTGAGTTGGGGACTAAAATTCTGATGGCTGATGTGGCCACTGATCAAGCACGGGCTTTCCACCTGTGATTGAGACTAGCATTCTGGAAGATGGAATGGTGTCTTATTCAGTTGTGGGCTATCAGCAGGAGTTGGTGGCTGAGATATGGTGCTGGGGAGTGTTGTGGCTATTTGGGTTTAGGCCGGGCAAGCAGGAATTGGGGACAGTGCTTAGACAGGTTGCCTACCTGTGGTTTTGGTGGTCAAGATGGCCTTTAGTCAAGCAAGGTGCCTTGGCTGTGGCTAGAGGACTAGATTCCTTAACAAGGAGCAGAGGAAGAGTTGGGGATAGGGAAGGTGGGAACTGAGGGAGAATGGTTAGTGGGCAGACAGCCTACATGGAGTTCTGACCCCTGTTGCCTCTAGTTCAGTAGGGTGCCTTTGGAGTTGCAGGTCAGAATATGGTGACTGGAAGGATCAACAGTTGGGGTGGGCTCGACAGGTACTTAGAGAGTGGGGGAAATTTGTGAGCAAGTAACCTACCTGAAGTTTTGCTGGCCAACCTCTGTAGTTGTGGGCCAGATTATGGTAAAGAGGAGAGGAGGGGTGATTAGGAGGTAGGCTTGATGGGCACTGAGTAAATGGTGGTGGTCTGTGGGCAGAGGACTTATCTGGGTTTCTGGTGCTGGTTTCCACAATCTGATCTTATGGAAACATTTTCTTAATCGAGGCTTTATCTTAGATGACTGCAGTTTGAGTCAAACTGACATAAATCTAGCCAGCACAGAAGGGTGGTTTTCTTTCTTAGAATCAGTTCCTTTCTATGCTGCATTACTCAGAATTCTTATTATTCAATGTTTAGCAATAAGCAAATGATGTCACTAATGACATCATTGAGAAATAAGTAAATGATTTTTCACTAATACATAACTGGTACTTATCTGTAGAGGAGATGGAGGTAGGTATTTGGATCAAAGGAAACTTATGCAGATTATTTCAGTTCAGCTTCAATGACAACCTCATTATCAGTATTGAAAAGACTTTTCAGGGAAAATAACTCACACTGAAGTGTGGTATGCAAAACTGGGTGACTGGTAATTGCTGCTTTTGCTTTTTGTACATATCATATCCTTCCTATTATAACTTACAAAATATTAGGTTTTGAAAAGTATGTGGATTCTCTCACTTTCTTTTTATTAAGAGATATTTCTTTTAGAATTACATTCATTTACCTTAGGAACCCTAAATGCCCTGAAGGACATAAATATGTTTCACATTACTGTCAGTATTTTTTTTAATCTATTAATAATTCAAAATGTGCTAAGGGTGTTTCTGAGATATAGTGCTATATTTCAATAGATGCTTCCAAATACCTTAAATGGTTATTTAATATTTATGATACTTTTACATTTTGTTCTCATCTTTAAGAAATGTAATGAGTCTGAATATCTTCTGTAGAATATTATTTGCCTACAATAAATGAATGAATGCAAAATGAATATGAACTATAGACTAAATACCTTAAGTTTTGTAACATACTTCTTTAATAGGATTAACTTGATATTGACTTTGTAGAATAGAGAAAATCCTAAGCTTATCTAATGTTAATAAAAATAGTAGGACTTTATATTCTAGTGCCTTATAAATCATAAATCATGTTTTTATAAATTAGTTTGAACTGTGTAAGAAATATGAGACGCAGTTTAAACAAATGTATTATTATCTTCATTTATTTCAGGCTATATATCATTGAAAATAATATATTATTTTGTAATAATTTACTTTCTATCTATATATTATAAATTATTTGCAAATACATCCCCTTCTTTTCCTGTTCTTATTAAACTACAAGTAAATAAGTCATGGTAGTATATGATTTCAATCCCAGCTTCTCCATAAAATGGAGAGAAGTATAAACAAATAGAAATCATTGTGAAAGTTAATAATACCACACATTATGGACAAATATTTCCTCTCATTATTAGGTTTAGAAATTATATTCTTTGTATTATTGATGTTTCTATTTGACCTTATACAAGGAAGGGTTATTTTGGGCTTACAGATACAGAGAGCTGACTCTATCACCATCATGGCTGGGAAACATAGCAGCAGACAGGCATGGCAGCTAGAGCAACAGGCTGTGAGCTCAAACCTTAAATCAAAGGAGCAAGTAAGAGATACTAAGGTTAAAATGGTGCAAGCCTTTAAATGCTTAAAGCCCACCTCCAATGACAAACTTTTTTGAACAAGGCCATACCTACTGAGCCTCCCCAAACAATACCACCAACTGGGAACCAAATATTCAAATACACAAGACTATGGAGAACATTTCACACTTGAACATTACACCTCTCTTATAAACACTGGTTTAAAATGTACATATAGTGTGGCAGTTTGAATAAGATATTTCCCATAAGTCCATGACATTTGAATACTTGGTCCCAAGTCTGTGGCTGTTTGGAGAGGATTTAGAGGTATGGCCTTACTGGAGGAAGTGTGTCACTAGTAGAAAACTTTGAATTTTTAAAAGATCCATTTAGAGAATGTATTTTCTGCCTCCTGCTCACAGTTCAAGATGTTCCTGGTATTATGTTTCTGCTTGGTCATCATGGACACTAACTCTCTAGAACCTAGAACCCAAAATAAACCCTTCCTTCTAAAAGTTTCCTTGACTACAGTGTCTTATCACAATATTAGAAAAGAAACTAATAGAGATTTGCACACCAGGAGGTGGACTATTGCTATGACAGAACAAGCCATTTATTGAGGAATGTGGAAAACTTTGGGACATTGGATTAGAAAATCTGCTTATTTCTATAACCAGAGTTTAATGGGTCATCCTAGTAAGGTATTAGAAGACAGTAGTGCTTAAAGCAATGTTGAATATAGAAGCCTAGCTCAAGAGGCTTTTGAAAGGAACAATAATAGCAACTAGTGCGGAGACCATTCTTGTGATGTTTTGGCCAAAAATGTGGCTGTATTCTGCCTTTGCCCTAAGAATTTCCTTAAGGTTAAATTAAGAAGTAATGGACTAATTTCTTTGTCAGAAGAGATTTAGTACAGCCTCAGTACTAAATTGGGCCACATGGTTCTTAGTAATATCTCTTATGCAGATCTGTAATGAAGAAGATCAAATGAGGTGGAAAGAAACAGAAAATGTGCAGTTCTGAAGGGAAAAGGACACTGGCAAGGTTAATATTACTGATGCGCTGGTGCTGGAAGAGAGGCTACAGCTGTTAAGAAGATTAGGTTCATTACGGAAGGGTCAAATCAGTGCAAAATCCTATCTGATTAAGCTTTCAACTTGTGAAGGGAAAAGGCCTTAGGACTGGAAAAAAACAAGAAACAACAACAAAAACCTCTGGAAAATGTGATTCAAAGGTCCAAGGTTCATTGCAACCATTTAGATGAACTTGGCAGTAGAGGTCACATTGTTCTGGCTTAATAGCTCTGAAGTACATAAGAGTAAAGGGGTTGTGGAATCTTCCTCCCTAACTGAGAGCCTTTGAGGCAGTTAATGTGTGGCAGGGCAGTACCTGCATGAAGGCCGTGAGAGCACAAGAGTTCCTGAGATGAAATTATATGCAGTTATGAATATGAAGCCTTGTTTGTGTTAGAAATATCAGAGAAATGAGATATTTGCCAAGAAAGGCCATATACAGGGAGAGAAACCAGTTTGAATGAGAGATATTTCAGTCAGCAGAGCCAGAAGGGCAGAGACATTGAAGTCCTCTAACATACTTGTAGCTACAAAATTTGAACTTTGCCCTGCTGAGTTTTGGTCTTTCTTTTGTTCAATATTTCTTAATTGTGCTCTAATTCCTCCCTTTTGGAATAGTAATATATATTCTGTGTCATTGTATGTTAGATGTACATAATCTACTTTATGATTTTGCTAGGGATTAAACTTAGGAAATTAGCTTGAGTTTCAGAAAAGACTTTGAACTTGGACTTTTAAAGTGTTGAAACTGAAAGACTATTGGGACTTTTGAATTTTGGCTAAATGCATTTTTCATTAAGATATGGCCACAAGAGTGTGGGGCACAAGGGGTATTATGTAGTGTTTTAAATGAGGTGTCCTCATAAATCTTACATATTTGAATCCTCAGTTGGTGGGTGTTTGGGGAGTATTGAGGTGCGAGGCCTTTCTGGAGGAAGTATGTAACTAGGGGTGGTCTTTGAAGTTTGAAAAGTCTTGTACCACTTTGAGTATATTTTCTGATGCCTATTTGTGATTTGAGATGTACACTCTCAGCTGCTGCCTAGCCATCTACTACCTTCTGCTCTACCACCATGAACTAACTCTCTGGAATCATAAGGCCCAATGAATTATTTCTTCTATAAGTTGCCTTGGTCATAGTGTTTTATCAAGTAATACAAAAGTAACTAAGACATGCTTGTTCAATAGTGTTCTAAGATCAAAACAAATGAAGATTCTGTTATAATTTGTGCATATACAAGAGCACATTACCTCCATACACTTTCCAAAGGTGAGGATGGGAAAATATGGGCAATGGCTCACATATAGGTAACATTTTTTTCTTGAATGGGAGACTATATGTGTCAAAAATCATAAACATTAATAAAATAAAGATAAGGATTAGTGCAATGATGATTATTTGATTATATTTATATAACTGTTCTACTAATCAACATTTATCTATCAACCAGTAAAAATTTAACCTATATATCACTCAAAAATTACAAAATAAGTTTCACTTTATCTTTTATGTATAGAGGACAAAATCATCCTGGTTTTAGATTAAACTGAGGATGTGACTACTTAATTTGCAATCCATTTTTATTTTAAATTTTCTTTATTATTGAGAATTACATACATATAATATCATTATATCTACTACCATTTCCAACTGCAGCTCTCCCTGTATTCTCCTATTATATCCCTCTCCCAATTTCATATCTTTCTTTTAGATAACCCATTAAGCCCAATTAGTGCTGCTCATATCTATGTTCATGTATATGAGGGCTAACTATTAGAGAGTAGTAATCCTATCAGTTGCTACATCCTCAATAAAGAATAATTCTATCTCCAATAACAACTATCCACTACCAATAGCTTTTGAATAAGGAATGAGATTATCAATCCCATGTAGACTGGAATTTTGGCTGTATTGATCTTAGGCAGGTACCCACAGCCAACTGTAAGTTCACAATTATAATAGGCATGCTATGCTCAGAAGACAACATTGCACAGATCTCTTATGGATCTTCCAACTCTTATTTTCTTTCTATTTCTTCTGTGATGGTGCCTAATATGTAAGTCTCATTTAGGGATGGGCACTGAGTCCCTTATTTATATCACTTTGACCAGTTATTCATCTCTGAATTGATTGCTATTCACTATAAAAATAATCTTCTTGTTCCAAGTTTAAAAGGATCCCAGGTCTATGGATATTAACTTAAATATTTTAGAAGGTAATTTTATAAATATGATCATTTAGAAATTACAATAGTAGGTTCTATCATAGGGTGGATGACCTCCCAAATATGTACCTTTAACCAATATCAGGTATGAAATCTCCTCCTGTAGAGCAAGCCTTAAATACAATCAGCAAGTATTTACCTACCCCAGAATAGAAATACCTCTACTGTAAGAATTGGACACATTTTACCTGGAAAGGTCAAAACAGACATTAAAAAAAATTGTTGTTAACTCTTCTTAATTCTTTAGAAACAGAATGACATATCCTTATTCCTCAACTATCACACAAACATTAATTCTTTGAAGAATAACAATTATTATTAATCTTGATTCAGTAAAATAAATTGAAAGTCCATGTAAATTATCAATTACCATATCAAAAGTTTAATTAGCCAAACCAGAAAACATAAGATTTATCGTCCATCCTTTGACTCTCCTGAACCTTAACTTTTTCTGTGATGGTTGATATGACCTTATCTTCACAAAGATAAGAATAGACTTTTAAAATCAACAACTAATTGTAGGTAACAGTGAAAATTAAGACAATAAGCTTCATATAAAAACAAGTAGGAGTATTACTTTATGAAGGATAGTAGATCTGGAATACTGTACTCCATGACGTTTTCATGATGAACTTCCACTGCATTTTTAAAAACTGGAAACATTAGTTCTAATGGTTATACAACCTTTCTCAAAGTTAAATAAAGAAAGATACTGTTTCTTAGGAACAGATCCACTAGGGATAGATTTTAGAGATACCAATAATATTGATTGTCCTTGGTGAAAACCAGTTTGTCTTTATCTATCTTTGGGAGCATTACTCAGAGTTCTTCTTTACCCACAATTCTGAAAAACTGTCAAAAATGTAGTGATTGACATCAAGAAATCTTAGCCATGTAAAATTTATCTTTCTTCATTATATTTAGACATTTTAGCATTACTGTTAATTATGACATCTGTCATATTAATATAATGCATAATATTTTTCATCACTAAGGAATTCTGCAATATTTTCTGAACATTTTCCTTCTTTGGAATTCCCTTGACTACAGTCATTGTCCTCAATGTATCATTTATTTCACTTTTCCCCTTGATGGAAAATATTTCTGGCAATGTTTTGGACTTTTGATCCTTATGTTCTTTTTCTCTCCAGCAGTGAGAATCACTGACCAATCTCTTTTACTTAAAATACTTTTCTCATTTGTCATTCATTATATTGTGCTGTTTCTTGATGCATGGATTATTCCTACTCTGATATTATCTCTATTTGGTTTCCAATATTCAGCAACTATCTTAATTTTTTATATCAATCTGGCCACATCTCATGGTACTCAATATCATTTGTGTTCTTTTGACTTTCAAATTTTCATGTCAGTGATTGATTCCTGCTTGGTACACAAAATTCTATTGTATGTCTAGCAATTTGATATATCCACTTGAACAGGCATTTTACAGGATATTTGATGAAATAATTATTTTTATAAGAATTTAATCTATTTATGTAGTTAACTGCAGAGTTGTGACAATAAAGTGATATCTGTATGCCAGAGCCTACAGAAATCAATATGATTATATAGCTTTCCACTATATCACTGCTAGAAAACTGAATATATTTTAAGAGACTTAAGCATGTAAGATGGCCACACCCAATTATTTTCTGTCCCCCCCCCCCAGGTAATCTTATTTTGTTTATCAATGCTACATAATCAACCTCATTGTTAAGAAAACTATAACTTATCTATGTGATCGTTATGGAGAGAATAAGTCAAATATATCATGTTATAATAGTTGCTAGAGTAATCTCAGGCACATTAACAAAGATTTGTCACTAGAGTTAGTTATTTTTGATTGTACAAAGATAAGGGTCTTTTGAAAATAATACTTAGCCTATTCATATGAGAAACAAATTCTCCCTTCACTGTTACAGAAGAAAAAAGAAATCAGATTATTATTTGACTTTGCAATGTGAAAAAGTTAAGTAACTATATGTTGAATCTAATATTGTTTTCAAAAAAATCACATTATGCTATTATTAATGTATATTATTAATTATGCAAATGCTTTAAAACTATTGCAGGGGACACTTAAAACCAAAAATAGTACTTCTACACAGTGAATAACAAACTGACTATCATAGCAGATATCTGGCTTAAGTATACCTTTTTCTTCATTCATAACTTTATTTTCTGATGGCTGCTTCCTACAATCTTATTAAATAATTAATTTATTAATTTATTTATTTTACACCCCTGCTGCTGCCTCCCCTCCATCCTGTATTTCCACTCCTTCTCCCCACATCCTCTCTACCCCTCTCAAACCACCCCTCCTCTGTATATGCTCAGAAAAGGGCAGACCTTCCAGGGGCATCAGCAAATCATGGGATATTGAGCTGCCTTAAGATGGAGCACCTCACCCTGTATTCAGTCTGGCAAGGCAAACCAGCATGCGGAATAGGTTCTCAAGAGTCAGCCAATGAAGTGTGATCCTAATTAGTCTTGTCAATTAAAATCAGGAATCAGATATTGGGTAATAACCTGAAAGATCAGAGAAGCAGAGCAGCAACCACTAGTGACTTCTTACCTCTACAAATCCTCAGACAGAATGGGCCTGGGATCCTGTCTCCACCTGCCTTATATTTCTGTCTCCGCCTTCTGATTGTGCTGAGATTAAAGGCATGAGCCTCTCAAGTACTAGGATTAAAGATGTGAGCCACGACCGCTAGGCCTCTACTGTTTAATAGTGGCTAGCTCCACCCTCTGATGTGCAGGCAGTCTTTTTTGTGAGAACACAAACAAAATATTGAACTACAGGCCAAAGCACAAGGGATAGCCCAGCTCCCATTGCCAGAAGTCCCACAAATAGACCAAGTTACACAACTGTCATATATAGGCAGAGAGCCTATGTCAGTACTATGCAGGCTTCCCAGTTGTTGGTTCAGACTCGATGAGTTCCAGTGAACCAGGCTAGCTGTTTCTGTGGGTTTTCCTGTGGTGTCTCTTACCTGCCTGGCTCTTACAATCCCTACTCCCTCTCCTCAGCATTACTTCCTAAAAGAGGGCTAATATTTGGTCATGGATCGCTGAACCTGCCTCAATCAGTCACTGGATGAAGGTTATCCAATGACAATGGGGGTTGTCACCAATCCAATCACAGGAGGATTGCTACTTCAGATTATGCATCCAGTGCTGATAGGAACCTTAGATGGGGCCATCCTGGTAGACTTCTGGGAGTTTTCCTTGCATCAGATTTGTACGCAACCCAAAAAGCATCCCTTTCCAGTCATCTTTCTCAGCACTCTACTCCTCCACCCACCCCCTAACCCTGTCCCCCAAATTCCCATGCCCACCTACCCCCAGGCCAACCAGGAGATCTCTTTTTCCCCTTCCCAGGGAGATCCATGCGTTCCCCCTGGGGCCCTTTTTGTTAGCTAGCCTCTCTGGGTCTGTGGATTGTAACTGAGATAGTTAACAATGAAAGATTAGTTTGTCAAAGTCTTTGAGTAGGCAGAAAAAGGTGGCATTGAGTGCACAACTGGGAATGTTCTTCATTTCCAGGAGAACAGTTGATTCATAGTGACCAGTAAAGAGCATAGTGTGTGAGAAAAGACAAAAGGACTGGCAATTAGGAAGAAGTGCAATTATCTTTTTCCACATTCACCAAAATGGGGAATAGCCTCTTCAGCTGAAAGCAAGTGTGGAAGAAGAGTTGACGTTGGCAGTAATATTATGTCAAGTTCCTATGCAAACTGGTAAATTTCCAGTGATGGAGCATCCTTTTTATCTGATTCTGTTAAATGTCATGTCACATGGATATTTTTATAAACTTCACCAAGGAGTTAACAAAAACATTACTCAAATGAAAAAGAAATGATATAACCCAAAAACTCCAGTGTTTTTGCATTGGACGAGTGTTAGCCCGTCAACCTACAAGAGAAGTTTTCCTGCAGTGAAGTGCTGTATTAGGAATTAGCACAATAGGTGTTGTTGAAGTTCTCATTTCTGATAAGAAAGATGAAGAGAATTGGAGAGAATATTGACAAATAACAAGGAGTTGAAGACTACTGATTATTATGAGTAGTAGAGTCTCAGATATTAGATAATTATCTAGAGAGAATAGCATGCCAATTGTTAAGGAATAAAGTCATCAAAATATCTTAACTTGAATCTAGAAGATGCATTTTTTTAATCTGGTTCAGTAATAAAAGTCTAACATTTGCTTATTAATTGATTATTCATAAGCTTTTCTAAATGTTCTCACAGACTCATTGCCATCAGTACATTTCTGTTTCTGACTGGAAATATCTTGTAATCCAGGGCAGTATCATTTTTAATAAATAACCACGAGCATAGGACAACAAAGACTCCTATAAACAGTTCTTGGTTCAAGGCCCTGAAGCAGCTGAGGGGGTGGGCTTGTGCTGGTGGTCTGTGAATCCTGTTGCCACTGAGGGCTATGCAGAGGAATGTAGTATGGGCAGCCACCTGGGACCATGTTGGTATCTAAAGGCCAAGCTGCCACAGGGGCCATGCCAATCTGAGTGGTTAGCAGTGCTACCCAGGTTCATGGTGATATCCTGGCCCAGGCTGCTGTTGAGGACCATGCCTGATTCTGTGGTCCTACCACAGCCAGGGTCTGTGATGATGCACTTGGATAACACCAAAGGCTACACAGATGCCCCGGGTCTAGGTCACAACCTGTGACCATGTTGGTGTCTGAGGGCTGTGCCGACACCAAGGCCAAGCCAATTTGAATGTCCTGTGCTGTCTCCTGGGGCTATGGTGTTTTCCAGGCCAAAGCTGCTGCTGAGGACCATGTCTGGGTCTGTGAAACTACAGCAGCTAGGGTCTGAGTTGATGTCTGTGGCTCCTGTTACCACTAAGGGCCATGAGGATGTGACTGGGTTCTGATCAGCCAGCCACCTGAGACCATGTTGATGCCCGAGGTCTACGTTGCTACCAGAGATATACTGATCCTGGTGGCCTGTGCTGCCTCGAGGGCCATGGTGACAGCCAGGCCTGAGCTGCTGTTGAGGGCTATGTCTGGGTCTATGGTCCTACTGCAGTGGAGGTCTTTGATGATGTTTGTTTTCCATGTTAGCACAGGGGTTCATTCGAACCATGTTGTGCTGAGCCAGCCCCACTCTTCACTAATCACTCTTCATTAGCTAGCCCTGCCTCTCATTGGATACTTGAGCAGGGTAGCTAATACTTGTACTCAAGAAAGATGGTTCACCCCTCACCACAGGCATGTACCTCATCTAGGCAGCACATTAGAATTGATCCTGCGGTCAGGGATGCAAATAGGTTGACCCAGAGGGCATGAGAGCAGAAGAGTTGGCCCTGTTCCCCTCATCTGCCATGTAGTGACGTGGGTTAGAGAAAGATGCCCTTCTCCACTCACCCATTACCACTTGTGGCAGGTGAGAGAGCTGGCCCCATGCTCACAAGAATGGGAGAACTATCTCTGATCCTCAGCAGCTGCACAACACAAGAGAACAGGCTCTGCACCCTGTCTGGGCATCACACTGCAACTGACCCAGTTGTCCAATGTGCAGGTGAGCCAGTCCTAAGGGCATGAGATCAGGAGAGCTGACTAATGTTTCCCCCTTGTATGCCCCTACAGCAATCAGAAGAGAGGCCCTGTACCTCACCTGGGCAAAAGAGTAGAGCTGGCCCTAGTGGTGTGAGTGTGGGTGACCCAGATATGAGGACCTGAGAGCAGGAGAACTGGCCCAGCTCCTTACTACAAGCTGCATTGGATGAGCTAGCCAAGGGATTGCTGGTGAGCTCACCTGGGTAGATGATGAGGGAAAGCAGCCATGCTGACCAACCCACCTACCACCCTGGTACAGAACCTGAGCTAGGAGTTGGCCTACTCCAACACCCACCTCATCTATGAACTGTTGGAACAGGTATAAGGGGCTAAACCAACAGATTCAAAACAAACAGGCTCCCCATGATACAAGTCAACAACAGATTATCCAAGAGGAGCCCCTAGTGAGAGCCCATTATCAGTGGCACAGTAGAAGCCAGATATCTGGAGCCAAACCAATGACTTCTAGCAATGAACACTTGCAAGTAAAGACGAATGTACTAAAGGGTAAACTGTATAACTCAGTGGGCCACACCACAGCTTTCATAACAAGATTCTTCTTTTTTTTAATTTGTGTGTTTTTTTGTTTCTTTGGTTTTTATTTTTTCTTTTAAATTTAGTTTTGCTCATATAATCCCTCATCTCTCTCGCTGATTGGAGTCCTGGAGCTCCACCTGGGGCTTGGCTGTGGATCTCTGCCATCTGCTTCCATCAGTCACTGGATGAGAGTTCTATCATGACAGTTAGGGTGTTTGGCCATCCGATCACCAGAGTAGGTCAGCTTGGGCTTTCTCTTGACCATTGCCAGTAGTCAGCCTTGGTGTAGGGAAGAGGGGATTGAACCTGCCTCAACTGAATCTACCAGGCTGAGCTCAATCCTCAGGGGAGACCTTGCCTTGGAGGAGGTGGGAATGGAAGGTAGATTGGGGGCAAAGTCTTGGGGGGTGGGAAGAGGGAGGACAGAGGAATCCATGGCTGATATATACAATTAAATTAATTATAAAATAAATATATATAAACAAACAAACAAACAAATAAATAAATAAATAATGAAAGGAGAAAAAAATTAGTTTTGTTTTCAGCGAGAGGTTACAAGGGCAGAGGGCAAACATAGTGGGAAGGGGAGATAAGTATAATGTGATTGGAATGCATGATGTGAAATCCTCAAAGAATCAATAATTTTTTTAAAAAGATTCCTGTAAATCACCTGATACAGTGCCTTTAAACCACTAAGCTACATTAACTCTGCAGTTCTAATATGAATCTTGGTATCTGGAGCTCAATCACTTGTAACAAATCTTTTTCCTTTACATTCCAGTTGTTTGAACTTGAACAAGTTGCTTGAACTTATATTGGTGAAAATTATAGTAATATAACTACGATTTTTTGTGGTGATTCCATGAGTTACTATAGAACTTGGCTCAGGAAAAGCAGTATATTCACTACAAATACTTTTAACACACTGTTTCAAAAATATAAATTGTTCAATCTTCTAAATCATACTTATTTCTAAAATCTGAAGCAACCTAAAATACTGTTCAATACCTCATATTACCCGCTATCATGCTTCAAGAGTATATTTTTGTTTGTTTATAGCTATTCTGTAGATTATAATTACTCTCTGTATCTTTGAAAGGCAGCATCCTTCATGAAGCCTTTCTCCAGTAACTGATGGAAGCATATGCAAAGATCCACAGCCAAACACCAGACCGAGCTATAGGAGTCCAGTCGAAGAGAAAGAAGAGGGATTCTATGAGCAAGAGACATCAAGATCATGATGGGGAAACCTACAGAGACAACCAAACCAAACTAGTGGGAACTCATGAAATTTAGACCAACAGCTGTGGAGCCTGCATGGTACTAGACTAGGCCCTCTGCAAAGCAACACAGTTGTGTAGTTAGATCTGCTTAAGGAGCTCCTTGGCAGTAGTATTAGGATTCATCCCTGGTGCATGAGCAGGCTTTTTGGAGCCCACTATCTATGGTGGGACACCTCACACAGCCTTGAGGCAGGAGAGTGGTTTGGACCTGCCTCTACTGAATGTACCAGGCACTGCTGACTCCCCATGGGAGGCCTTACCTTCTTGTAGGAGGGAATGGGATAGGGATGGGGGGGCTGGAGGGTTGGGAGGAGGGAAGAAAGGGCTCTGTGATTGGTATGTAAAATGAATAAAAAATTTCCTTTTTGGGGGAGGTGAAAGCTAAAAGATCAGAGAAGCAGAGCAAGCCACAGCCAACTTCACCTTGCCAATTCCTCAGTCGATCCTGTTTCCACAAGTCCTCAGACTGAAAGCCTGAGTCCTCACCCAAAATGGTCTCAGCTGAACTACTTTAGTTCCTGTTTCTTCATGCCTTATATATGTTTCTCTGCCCTGGTGTCACTTCCTGGAATTAAAGGCATGTGTGTTTCCCAGTACTGGGATTGAAAGTGTGTGCCACCACTGCCTGGCTCTGTTTCCAGTATGGCCTTGAACTCACATAGATCCACACAGATCTCTGCCTCCCCGGTGATAGGATTAAGAGTGTGTGCCACCACTGTCTGGCCTCTATGTCTAATCTAGTGGCTGGCTCTATCCTCTGATCCTCAGGAAAGCTTTATTAAGGTACACAATATATCACCACATTTCCTTTTTTGTCTAAAATAATAAAAAGAAGGTTATAACTAATATAAGAAAAACTATATACAATAAATACAATAAGTATATACAATATATACAGTCAAAAATTACATTAACAATGTCTATTCCTGCTGGGTGGTCGTGGCGCACACCTTTAATCCCAGCACTCGGAAGGCAGAGCCAGGCAGATCTCTGTGAGTTTGAGGCCAGCCTGGTCTACTGAGCGAGATCTAGGAAAGGCGCAAAGCTACACAGAGAAACCCTGTCTTGGGAAAAACAAAAAACAAAACAACAACAACAACAAAAAAAAACAATGTCTAGTCCATTAACACTTGACAAATTCAGAGAAAATACTCCATTATTTATCCTATTTTGGTGAGTTCAAAATATTGTACCTAATTCACTTTCTCTCCTATCTTGTATTACCAACCAAAAATATCCTTTGATGTCTTTCAAACTTATATACTTTACACCTCTTCAGTGAGTTTCTTTTCTGAATTTGTTAACAAGAAAAACTATAGCTATCTAGTCTTCAACTCCTTCAGAGACCTGAGAAGGAAATAATGTTATCTAAGCAAGCAGGAATTGCAAATAAGTGACTTCCAAAAAATGTGAAAAATGACAGAAACAGCTGACTGCCTGGACAGTCACCCAAGATTTCTCTTCAACATTGGGGCATTCATCTTCAGCCTACAAGCCTAGCATACCTGACAGACTTTTCTGTTAAGCAGGATTTTCTGAAGGGCCTTCCTACTTTCTCTTGGCAAGATTTCTGTCCTTTCTTTTGTGTCCTGTTTGTCCATTTTGAACAGCATACTGTCAGCAGTCGAGGTAAGGGCACTTCCTTGCCCAGTAGCTAACTTGCCCCAATGAGAGTAAACTCCATAAGGAGTTTCTTGAATGCCCATCATCTTCTCTGAGATAGATTGGTGCTGCAAGGAGCAGACATGTCTCATTGTCATAAAAAATAAGAATCTATGCCATTGAAACATCTTAAATGCCATATTCTGAAGATTTCTGAATTGTTTGAAGATGACCTGAAAATTACATTATTGTAGGAGGGAATGAGGATAGGTTGAGGGGGAGGTGAGGCTGGAGGGACGGGAGGAGGGAAGAGGGGGATCTGTGATTGATATGTTAAATGAACAAAAATTTTCTTAATAAAAAAAGAAAAGCAGCATCTTTTTTCTTATTTATTGATGCTTACTTTAGGATCATGTACTTAATGCCTGATATGAGACATTTCCTCAAGGACTGTGTACAGAATAATTTGCAACCTTAATAATTTTAAAGACAATTTTTGTGTACTCTCTTTGTTTTCTGATCTCCAAACTAAACGTTTCCAAAATTTTCACTGATTTATGTCATCATTTGACCATTGACTCTGGACATATTCTAGAATTTCAAAGAGCCTTGTGAAATGTGGCTCCAATAAATGAACTCAGCATGGAACATATGGCCTGACAAATTTAGAGTACTCTAGAATTATCAATTCTGTTCATGTTTACATTGCTTTCTATAACTGCAAAAAAGAATAAATTATATTCTCAAGCATAGCTAATTTATTAGTGTTCCACTCTCCCATCAGACATAATTCATCTGGAAAAGTATTCATCACCAGTGATCAATATGTACCATGCAAAAGATATTTTTTTTTCTGTTAAGAGAGAACTAAGATAATATTGACATGCTTCTAAGTTACCTTGCTAAGGTCAAATATGTAATAAAAACATGAATCTATTAAAATTTCTAAGCATATGAGATTTAGATTCCCGGTAAAAATATTTTTGTTCTTAAATACACTCATAAAAGAAGTTATAAAGTGTCTATTGAAACAGTTGAGTAGTACCCAGTATTAACTCCTGAATTAATCTGGCCAAGATTTAAAACAATGAAATCTTAAATCAGTGTTCATTGTTGTGAAACTCTTACTGGATCATTGAATTATTTCACATAAAAATTGTTTTGGTTTTTAACATATCAATATATTTTAAAAGTCAGTGAATGTAGAATCCCTCCTGTGTAAATTCTCAGATCTTGACCTACCAATGACAACAAAATATTATGGATTGTTGGGTGTGGTATGTATATCAGAAATCCTATTGAGGAAGCAATGTCAAGAGAATGACAAATTCCAGGACAACTTTGGGCTGCATAGTAAAACTTTCTTACAAAATTACTTTCGTACACACACACACACACACACACACACACACACACACACACACACACA
>CABHPR010150287.1:186950-200637 GCA_902168415.1 Peromyscus melanophrys
ACACACACACACACACACACACACACACACACACACACACACACACAAATCCAGTCTGCTTAGGAGAATAGTGTTTAAGATATGATTTGATAAATCAGATAGTTTTCTATGTAGAAAGCCTATTTTCTATTAGCACAATGTTGAAATCTTTACATTTTCTCAATTGGAAGATAGAACATATTTATATAAACCTAATATGCATGTATTTAGATAGATGTTTACATTTATGTAACCAAATTATTTTATATCTGAAGCACAAATTCAAAACTGTTAAGACCAGAATTTTTAGGGACAAAAATAGAACATGAACAACATTACTTGAGAAACTGGTTCTTGAAGTTATTACTGCATTAAAATATGCTAAAATTTCTATGGGACTAATAAATGACAATTCAATGATCATGAATGACATGTGTGAAAAACTCTTAAACTTAATATTATCCAAGAGTTTAAAAAGTAGATACTTTAGAAAAAAATTAAAGTACCAGTGCTTTTGACATTTATCATGACATTATTCACAGAAAATGTGATTTTATAATGGTTTATGTTTTCTTTCATATGGTACCATTGAGTAAAATGTCAAATCTGAGGATCACAAATATATTATTCCAATATGTGGGTTATCTTTTCAATACACCTACTATTTCTTTCACTATACAGAATCTTCTAAATTTGATGAAGACTCATATATATATATATATATATATATATATATATATATATTCATATATATATATATGTTTATTGAGTTTGTTGTCTGAGAAATTTTGATACATAACCATTACTGTATTATACCTATTATGTTGATAGTGATTGTATAATTATTAAAGGATGTTGAATTTTGTCAACTTCTATGTAAGTCCAGTTCATAAAAACAGATTGCATATCATTTACCAGAGACTATGATTGATAAGGAGGAATGTAAATAATACAACATTTCAAATAGACTATAGGAATAAATTGAATGATTTCCTGCATAGTGTGGTGATCACAATAATAACAGATTTTATTTTTTTGAAATTGCTGAAAGAGTAGATTTGTGTCTTCTTACCACAGAAAATGGTAAAGAAGCCAGGTAGTAGATATTTTATTTATCTTTATTTAATCTTTATATAAAGTATACATATATCAAAAAGTCACATGTTGATGCTACCTTTTATTGCATTGGAAGGTGCTATGAAAGCTTCTGGGTAATGAAAGGTATCAAAACATTTACTCAGATTCGGAGCATTTCACAACATTTAATATGTAGGGATCATAAGATACACTCTAAAATGATCATGCTTAAAATATTGACAAAAATAAAATAAATTTAAGATTAAAAACAACCCATAAAAATATTCATTATATTTAAAAAAAATCATATGGAATGCCTAGAAACTAAACTGCTATGAAACTTGAACTTAAATATTCAGTATAGATTAGGGAACAAATTAAAAAAGGATAGGGAGAAGTTAATAGTTGATATATATGAAAAACGTATCCCAAATAGGTAATAAATGCAATGGTAATTATATTGCAGATCATAAAACAAATAGAAGATAGAATTTGAAGAGCTGGTATTTTTGAATCATGTTATGCTTTTTTGTGTTTTCTTTCTAGAATTCTAATCAAAGTTACATTGGTACAGAATTTCTAGAAGGTATTGAAATATCTCTGTAAGAGTGTTTATAGCATTTCTTCTTAGCAGCATGCATAGCACCTTCCAACAATATTGTACTCGGTGGTTTTGTGTATCAACTTGATACAAGCTACAGAATCATCAGAGGAAGAAAGCTCAGCTGAGGAAATGCCTTCTTGAGGTCCTGCTGTCAGGCATTTTTTTCATTTAGTGATCAATGTGGGAGGGCCCAGCCCATGGTGGCTGCCATCCCTGGACTTCTGGTCCTGGGTTCTATAAGAAGGTAGGCTGTGCAAGCCATGAGAAGCAAGCTAGTAAGCAGCTCCCCTCCATGGCCTCTGCATCACCTCCTGCTTCTAGGATCCTGCCTGTTTGAGTTCCTGTCCTGACTTCCTTCAGTGATGAACGCCAATGCTGAAGTTGCTATGCTAATAAACCCTTTCCTCTCCAACTTGATCTTTGGTCATGGTGTTTCATCACAGCAATAGAAACCTTAAAGAAGACAAATATGAAAGTTACCAACAAGGAGCTAATTTACTGCTTAATTTTTCTGTAACCTGCAACCAAATTTTGGTGTCTTCAAAAATATGATCTCACCATATAGCTATGTTAGGTAGCCAGAAGCAATGGCAATAGCCTGTATCGTTTTGAGACCCACTGTATCTTCCTGACAAATAAACCATAAGGAGATATCCAATGCCAAGGCACACAGATGGCTCTGGTTATATCCAATGCATCACAAAACAAACAAAACTCATGAATATATGGAGAAGATTGGTATGAAGTTGTGGAAGAGAAATAATAGAGGGAAAGAGTAATCAGAAGGTATTATATAAATGAAAGAAATAATCAGAGAACATTCCACTGGAGCCCAGTGGGTTATCAGTGGGTATACAGTAGAAAACTATGAGTGCCTTTCCCTCAAAATCTATCAGTCACCTAAAGCTCACTAGTGAGGGATAGGGCCCCATAAGCCCTTTCTCAATCCATGTTTAAGTTTTGACAGGTTCAGTATGGTGGTATCAATATCTTGTTTAGGACTTGGTACTCAGATGTCAATTATTTCCAGCACTTTGACCAGCCACAGTTCTCAGTGTTCACCTCTGTTCATTGCAATTAGAACCTTTTTTGATTAAGGCCTTGTTTCAGAGTCCAGCTCCAGTGTGGTTCAGATCCCAAAGAGGAAGTGTGGAGTCAGCAAAGGGAAAGAGGAGACTGACATAATCTGAAGGTTAATCAGGATGGCTTCCCAGTTATTGAAAAAAGGCTACACCTTGTGTACTCTATAATTGTATGATAGTTTATCCACAGGCAAGGTTGAAAGCAGATTCAATGATTCAGGGACGAAAGTGGCCATCAACTTTATCACAGCATTTTCCCAAGACTTGCTAAGTTCAGCAAGTATCTAAATGCCTATTGTTCTCTAAAGTTCAGTAACTCCACCAGGTCTGCTTTTACATCAATGGAAGGGCCACAAGTTCCTCCTGCCAGAGATAAGGAGAAAGACTCCTTTATGTTCCTCAAATACCTTTGTGAATGGAAGTCCTTATCCAAATGCCTGACATTGGGAGAAGGAGTTCTTCTGGGGACCAGACACTCCACTGCAATTTAACAGCAATTTTCATTTCTCAAGAGGTAATTTAGTGTATGCACTGAGTTGATCCCTAATTGTGCTCCTTTGTGTCTTATTCTTACTATATGGGCTGTTTCCCTCATACATTTCCCAAAGGGAAGTTTCAGATGTCTTACTCTTTTTCCATTATACCGTATCATTCTGATTCCTGTATACTTGTTAACTGAGCTCAAGCCCTTAATAGCCTCAGGTTCTGGATCTGGATTGTATGCTTTTCATCTTTGGGTCAAGTGTGCCCAGTTAGTAAATGGTTAACTTGTCTGTTCTTGGAGTAATCAAGCGGGCACAATGGGATTCCTATGTCCAGAGTCATCATGCTATATGGTTGCATAGTGTCAGGGATTTTTTCCAAATAATTATTTTGTTTAATGAGGCTGTCATTTTATACATTTTCATCATTCAAAGTCCACAGAAAATTTCCCAAAGTAAAAGGCATAATGAACCTCCCATAACACATAGTTGTCGGGGGCTCAAAACAGCTGGAACACACAGCTGCCATGACAGGCTTAGGGGCCCAGACAGCTTCTGTGACAGGCTTACTGGCAGGCAACACTCATTCCCAGGAAAAGCCATAAGCTGGATTCACGGAGAGATGGGCCAACATCTAAGGGGAAGTACCTGACATCCCAAACATTCCAACCGTTAAGATTAGATAAGATCGCCAGATGTCCCTGAGCCTAGCACACACATATTTCCCCTTTTTACCAAGATACCCCCTAGACAAAAGTCAGCCAATCAGGGTCCTCAATTCTGGAAATCCCCTCACCCCAACTTGTGCTATGATAAAAAACCTACACTGCCTGGGCTTGGGGCTTTCTGCTCTCATCGCTGCATAGGACAAAGAAACCAAGCTGCAAGTTTGAAATAAAGGATCTTTGCTTTTACATGTGGTATTTGATCTCTGTGATGGTCTTTTGGGGGTCCCTGTGATCTGGCATAACAATAGTGAGAATCATTATAAGTGAAAGTAAATGGGTGCTGGAGAATTGTGATCATAATGTCAAAATGCTGGAACTTTTTCAAGCAGCAGTGATCACCATGCTTTCCATGCCAACTGAGAGTAGCCTTTGTTTAATGATATGGTATGTGCAGGAGGCCTTGGTGAGTTGGACCAAGATGCCCTGGTGGGTGAGGGAGACATGCCATGCAGACACAGTGGCAGGCTGCATGCCATGAGGAAAAGTCACTCATACCATGCAGATGCAGCATCCACGTGGAGAGCTTATTATAGTAGAGAGATAGAGAAAGAGAGAGAAAGAGGGAGAAAAGAAGAAAGAAAGAGGGAGAAGGAAAGTGGAGGTGTGTATGTCTCATGGCAAGAAAGGGAGGAAGGGGAAGAAGAAGAAGAGAGAGGTTTTTCCTTAAAGGAGGATTTTGTCAGGATGCAGGGGTGGTTCCCAAGGGGCAGACCAGAATGCCAACATTTTGTCTGTGAGCATAAACAAATATTAGAAAGCAGTTTGATGCCACATCAATTTAGTTAAACCACCTAAAATCATTTCAGATAGGGAATTTTGAGTGGGTATACATTACTATGTATGAATTTCCTCCTGTAGAGTTGACTTGAAATCCAAACTGAAAATGCTTGGTTTCCCCCATAGCAAAGTGAGCACTTCATGCCTGGAATCTGAGTAAACCTACTGATCTCTTTGTATAATGAGCAGTTTTCACAGCCCCTTACTACACTATGAATGTTAGCCAATGAGGAGGAAGATTCCAACTCAGTTCCAGCTTGATTTCTTTACATCCTACAACAAAATTGTTTGATATCATCAGCAATGGGGTCTTATCAACTAGTTTTTGTGGAAATACAAGTAGAGTTGAAGTCACTTGTATCATTTGGGGGAACTTTGGAGCCTCTCTGACCAATGAATCAAGGAAATATTCCACATTTAGGACTAGGCTTTTATTAATGACCCATGGGTTTTAAGAACAGCATCATTCAGCCATGCAGGGAAATCTTTTTTCTGATTCATTTTAAAAGAAACTTACATTGTTTAATTGGTTTACATATTAGGAGGCTTCTATATAACTTTTTCATATACCCTTCATTTGGTTAGCTCTCTCATCTGGTCCTCTTATTGTCCCCACACACTCATGTTCCTCTCTGATTAAGCCTCTCTATACCCAGTATTTTCCCTCTCTACTTTTATATTAATTATGTTCTTCTATCCTCTTTCCCTTAAAGCACACCCATGGAACTTTCTAGTTCTCTGGCTTCTACAGCACTCCAAGTTGAACACATAAACATAGAGATTTGAAGCTAAGATGCACATGGCATGGAAGAACATATGGCACTTGATTTTCTGTGCCTGTGATACCTCACTCAGTATATGTATTTTGCAAGTGCAATCAATCTTCCTGAAATTTTCATTTTTATTTACAGTTGAATAAATTTCCATTGTGTACATGTTCCACATTTTCATTATTTGCTTGTTATTTGATGACATCTAGGTGGATTCCATTTCCTCGCTGTTATAATTAAAGCAGCCATGAACATGGAGGTGCAAGTATCTTCATAAAAGGATGTAAACTCTTTGGGTCTATTCCAACAAGTATAATATTTGGGTCATATGGTAGTTCTATTTTTAGCTTTTTGAGTAGTCTCCATAGTAATTTTCCCCATATTTGTACTAGTTGGCATCTCATTGTATTGAATAAGGATTCTTCTTTCTCTACATCTTAGCCAACATTTGTTGTCATTTGATTTCTTGAAGACAGTAATTCTGACTGGAGTGACATGGACTCTCAAGGAAGTTTTATTTCACATTTCTCTGCACAGAAGAAATTTAGCAAAATTTATTTTTAGGAAAAAAAAACAAACTTGGCCACAAGGAATTTCAAATATTCCATATCAAGGTTGAATGAGACAAAGCACAAGATGATATAAGAACATGAGAATGAAAATAAAGTCCAGAAATATCTCATGAACTACAGAATCCATATGCTTTTCAAAGTCACCCCTGAGAGGAGAGCATCACTTAGTGCATGATGGCCTTGATAAGAAACTCAAAAACATACAGTCAGAAAGCCTTAACTTTGATGGGAGAAGGTGGTTGTATTGTACAGCTCTCCACTTGGATGCACTGATGTGGTAAGCAAAAGGATAGCTTCCAACATACGCACACATTTTAAACCCTGGAACACATGACTATGTTACTTTATTTGGCAAAAGGGATGGGAACTAAATTTTGTCAAGTGAACAAATAAGCATTAAACTGTGAAGATGTTTTCCTTAGGTAATGATGCTTCATTACCTAAGTAATATAGAAAAACAAGTATTTACACAGCACTTATCTTGTTTTAGGTACTATAAGGAATGCAGTGATGTACAGAATAATGTACTCATTTTATGTTAGAGATTTGAGGATCTATGGACTTCAAATAGGTGTCAAACAGTGTAGCTAGAGTTTTCCAGTCCTGCCTGGCCCACGGTTAGGACAAATCTCTCTCAACCACCAGTCTCACAGCTGCTCAGACCCAACTGAGTAAACACACAGAGACTTATATTACTTATAAACTATATGGCTGCAGCAGGCTTCTTGTTAATTAGTTCTTATATCTTAAATTAGCCCATTTCTATTAATCTATAAGTTGCCACATGGCTTGTGGCTTACCGGTATCTTTTACATGTTGCTTGTCATGGTGGGGGGGGGGGGTGGCAGCATCTCTCTGACTCAGCCTTCCACTTCCCAGAATTCTCCTCTCTCCTTGTCCTGCCTATACTGCCTGCCTGGCTACTGGCCAATCAGTGTTTTATTTATTAACCAATCAGAGCAACACATTTAACATACAGATCATCCTGCAGCACTTCCTCTTTTCTTTTTCTCAAAAAGGAAGGTTTTAACTTTCACATAGTAAAATTACAGATAACAAAACAATTATTAAGCAAGAATTACAGTTACACTGTCTAGTCTATTTATAATATCTAGTCTATTTGTATTTGGCAAAATTAAAGAAGATACCCGATCTATCCTATATTTGTGAGTCTAAGGTTTCATATCTAACTTATCTTTTATCATAACTAAGGAAAATTATAACTCTAGTCCTCAACTACATCAAAGACCCCAGAAGGATATACTATTAACTGAGAAATGGGAGAAGGACGCAAGCAACTTTCGGGAGTCTTGCAAGAGTAGACAGAGACAGCTGGCAGCCTGGACAGTCACTCAAAGTTCTTTTGTAAAGTTGGGGCATCTGTCTTCAGCCCACAGGCCTAGAGTCTCTCAGTCACTTTTCTCTGTGTCCTGTAGAATGTCTGGCAGTTTCCTCTGTGAAGCAGGAACCTGAAAGACCATTTTGCCAAGCAAAGTTCAGTGGTCACCTTCCCATGGGTCCTGCATGTCCAGTTGATCAAGCAGTCCAGGCAAGAACAGTTTCTTGCCCAAATGGCTATTTTTGCCCAAAAGAAGATGAACTCCATATAGAGTGTCAAATGCACATGCCAGGAACCCGCCAACTTGAGAGGGACAACTAGGAAGCTGTTTTTAGCTCTGTTTTAGAATCTTTCTTTTTCAGGTTTTAGATGGAAACTCTTGTCAACCCATTGGGCACCATTTGTAGCTAGAGTTTTCCAGTCCTGCCTGGCCCACCGTTAGGACAAATCTCTCTCAACCACCAGTCCACAGTCACTCAGAGCCAATCAAGTAAACACACAGAGACTTATATTGCTTATAAACTGTATGGCTGCAGCAGGCTTCTTGTTATCTAGTTCTTATGTCTTAAATTAGCCCATTTCTATTAATCTATAAGTTGCCACATGGCTTGTGGCTTACCGGTATCTTTTACATGTTGCTTGTCATGGTGGGGGGGGGGGTGGCAGCATCTCTGTGACTCAGCCTTCCACTTCCCAGAATTCTCCTCTCTCTTTGTCCCGCCTATACTGCCTGCCTGGCTACTGGCCAATCAGTGTTTTATTTATTAACCAATCACAGCAACACATTTAGCATACAGAACATCCCACAGCAAAACAGCATTCTTGGAACTAATTTCTTACAGATAGATACCAACTACCATTTCTGTAAAGAGTAAATGAAATGATAAGTATAAGAAGCATCAGTCAGGTGGTGGCGCACGCCTTTAATCCCAGCACTCGGGTGGCAGAGGCAGGCAGATCTCTGTGAGTTCAAGGCCAGCCTGGGCTACCAAGTGAGTTCCAGGAAAGGAGCAAAGCTACATAGCAAAACCCTGTCTCGAAAAACCAAAAAAAAATAGAAGAAGAAGCATCAGTCATAATTGCATACATATTTAATCCAAATGTGTATCCAGAGTGATGTTACCAAGTGCTGCTAGAGAACTGTAAGAATAACAGAAGATAGGAAAATAGAAACTTAATAAAGTAGAGATGGGACCATGAAGTAATTCTTTCATAAAATGCATGTTTCAAGTGCAAGGAATAACTCCCTGTCCATTGAGCCATAAAACACAAACTAAATTACTATTGGCAGTAATTATGTTTCATAATTTTCAGAACCAGACATTAATCAGAATGGTTCACTCCTAAATTTCTTGTTCACAGTATCATTTGAGGTATTATTTTTTTAAGATGTTGCTGTTATCTTACCTGTCCCTTTAACTTCTTGATAAGGTCTTTCTGCCAGTTTTTATATATGAGTAGCCAAGTTTCTTAGACTTCACTCTTAAAATCAAATCCCCTTGTATACTTTTAGTAAAGCAAAATTGTAACCTGCTATTAAATGTTATACATGCCCCTAATGTAAAATAATGGTGCACATGTAAATTAGAACATAATTATATCTTTTTTTGTTTGTTTTTCAAGACAGGGTTTCTCTGTGTAGTTTTTGTGCCTTTCCTGAATCTTGCTCTGTAGACCAGGCTGGCCTTGATCTTGCAAAGATCTGCCTGGCTCTGCCTCCCGAGTGCTGGGATTAAAGGCCTGTGCCACCGCTGCCTGGTCATGATTATATCTTAAAGCAAATAAATTCTTAGGTTTGCTTCCTATCACAGAATCCTTCTTCTTCTCAGCACTTATATGACAGTAGTGATTTTATAAGCCTGGTTGAAAAACTTATTTGAAATTGAAAGCAATTTACATTACTTTTCTTCTAGCTTCAGAGTATAATTCATAAATTGGAAATATTCACTTGTCAAAGTAACCATTTCCATTTTCATTTTCAATTCTTCTTTAATTTCCATCTTGAAAGTCATTTTACAAGTGTGATACCATGTCAGGTCTGCCAGTGTGCACCGTCTGTCATTAAAGAAAACATTTTCAAACATTAAAAAAGTAAGTCACTGGCATAGACAAAATTTTCCCAAATGGCAAGACTCCCCATAATTGGCATAATTTAAATAATCATGCTAATGCATGCCAGCCAATATGTAGCACTTTAGGATAACACTTTCACCTGTTTTATTTCCCTAGCACTGTCAAAAAATTACAGAAAAGCAATACAATCAATTAAAGTCACTGTATTCCATTTACCCACAATGAATAAATTCTCAAGTCAGCGAAAGGTTATTAGACTTTTCTGTGATGTCAAATGGTTTGGCAAGGCTTTTAAAAAGTTCAAACAAAAAAGAAGATGAAGTGCAAATATAAAATTGCTCCTTACTTTTCACAGTAACAACGCTTAGAATTTCAATGAAAATGATTTTGCTGTGTCTTATATTCTCCCGATGAACATCATTAAAACCATCTATGTATCACCAAAAAAACTACTAGTGAGGGTATTCTAATTTAGATATGCATAACTGGAGTTGCTGGATCAATGTATACACATTAAAACTTAAGGAGTTTGATCAATGATATACTATATTAGACAGAAAACTCTATTAGAATCAGAATGTCTTCACTTGCTTGGCACAATGCAGATCTTTAAAAATTCATTACTTCATGACAGGTCAGCATAAACATGAATTCTGATATTACTCACAATCTCCATTATCTTCACAAAAAGGAATTTATCCTTAAGGACTTCTGTTGATACCTTCATGATTGTATGCTCCAATCAATTGCCTCTTACTTTTGGTCATTGAACTGAATCAAATTGTAGCTTATGCTGGTACTAATGAATAGTATCTCAACATGTTATGGTTATCATTGTTAAAAATGTTGCAGGTATTTTCTTCAAATTTACTAATGAATTTGAACTTGATACTTATACTGATCAGACAGAAAGATTTTTTTTTATGTTGTCAAATATTACCCGTTAGGTCATTGGAAGAGATACAATTTGTCAATATAGCGTTTCCTCCTATTCTATTAAGTTGTTTTTGGTCTTGAACACTTCCTATGCATCAAACTCTTTATTTTAATTGTTTTTGTGCTTTTTTCCTGTGCTTCTGGGGTCATACAAGAAATTACTACTGAGAACAGTGTCAAATGGCTTTCCTGTACATTTTCTAGGAGGTTTTTTTTTTTTTTTTAGTTCTGGGTCCTAAATTTAAATATTAAAACCTGTTTGCTAGTACTTTCAGAAACTCCCTTATGTTTTTTGTAAATATTTAGAAGTCTTGACGTGGTTAATGAAACTACTTTTTAAAAGAATTTTCTGTTATCTATCATACATTTGGCTATGAGTCATTTCTCTGTTTTTCACTCCTATATCTTCTTTCAAATAATCATATATCTTTTTAATCATTTTAAGAAGAAATTTTTGTTTTCCTTGCCAATTTTTTCTCATTAACTTTATTTCCATTATTTTCTATTCATACATGCATGTCTATATGTGTATATATATGACTACATATTTTATACCCTAAATTTATCTTTCTAAATTCCTCTTTGGTTTATTCTATAGTTTAAGATAAATTTCTCTACTTTCCCTTTTTTTGTATTGTATATAAAGCATCGTATTTACATTATCATTATTGGAATTATTGCTGTTGTGACTTATATAAAGGATAGGTTTGGGGATTATACTCATTGTATTCTATTTTCTAATGATATTGCATTACATCTATTGAATAGCACTTACAAAGGGCTTTATTCTTACTTTTTCCTCACATGTTTTCAGAAATTTTTGGAGACCATTTGGTTTGGAGTTATCTTCATAATCTTCATTTTTCAGGCATGTTTAAAACCTTTTGTTCCTTAATATTCATCTTTTCTAATCATACTATTTGAATAGTCAATATAATTAACTTTTAATGAGACTTAATGTGTTACTAATAGAGTTGTTCTCAACCTATGGTGGTGACCCCTTGGGAGACAAATGCTCCTTTCCTAGGGGTCAGCTAAGACCATCTGAAAACACAGATATTAACATTATGATTCATGACATTAGCAAAATTACAGTTATGAGGTAACAATGGAAAAAATTTTATGGTTTTGGGTCACCACAACATGAGGGACTATATTAAAGCATCATAGCTTTAAGAAGGTTGAGAACCACTGCACTAAGAGGAGAGGTTGGTAAATATATGCATAAAAATGATTGTTCATATTTCCCTTTCAAAATTCAAACTGAAATCATCATACTTAGAGCAGGTGTTTTAACACCTGAACCAACTTGCTGGCCTCTTATTTAGCAATTTTAATTTAATCATACTTAATATTTTTATGTTGAAATTCTTTTTTTTCATTTATTGAAAATATATTTTATCTCATATAATATATGCTCATTACTGTTTCCCCTCCCTCAACTCCTCCCTGTTCTTCTCCACATCCACTCTCATCTGAAACCATCTCCTTTCTTTCTCTCATTACATAACAAACAGAATTCTATAGGATAATAATAAAATATAATGTGATAAAAGAAAAAGCACATCAGCATAGGAAACAAACAAACAAACAGAAGCAAAATAGCCCAAGGAATGGCACAAGAAACAGATATAGAGGCAAAGGCTTACTCATCCGAACACTCAGGAATACCACAAAAACACAAAATTGGAAGTCATCATGTATACACAAAGATCCCTGGTGCATGAGCTGGCTTTTTGGAGCCCACTACCCATGGTGGGACACCTTTGATACAGGGGGAAGGGCTTGACCTGCCTCTACTGAATGGACCATGCTCTGCTGACTCTCCATGGGAGGCCTTATCTTCTTGGAGGAGGGAATGGGGAGTGGATTGGGTGAGGGGAAGGCTGGAGGGGCAGGAGGAGGGAAGAGAGGGGGATCTGTGGTAGGTATGTTAAATAAATAAAACATTCCTTAATAAAAAAAGAAATTGTAGTGTAAAAATTATAAAATCAATTAAATAAACATATTTAAAATGTAAAATTAAATAATTTTTTTTAAATCTAATGTGACATTATGAGACAAGAAACCTCCAAAGGTAATTTTGAGTTAATTTTCTGTTTGTTATCTACTGCTGGGCATGTGGACCACACATAGGAGTGCTTTCTCCAGTGTGACTCCCTTGTATAAAACTAAATTTTCATTTGCAAATAGTTATCAATTGGAGATATGTTCTGGGTTGTGGATGGAGATGTGTGTCAACTTTTCTTTTTAGCTATAAGACATTATCTGGTGCAGACGTGTAAAGACCTATCATTTCATATGTGCAGCTATCCTGTTGATTTTGAGGACCTTGTTTCATTGTTGCCCTCCATCATCTCTGGTGCTTATGTTATGCTGTTTTCATATTTCACAGGTTTTGCTGAGTCCTTTGGGGAGGGATTTAATGTATGCCTCTCATTTAGGTCTGAGTGTTAAGGTCTCTCATTCTCTTCATATTGTCTGGCTGTAGTTCTCTGAATTTGTTCTCACATGATGAAGGAGAAAGCCACCAATGATGACTGAGGAATGCACCGATCTGTATGTATAGAAGAATATCATTAGGGTTCACCTTATTGCTATGTTTGTTTAGTATTTGGGCTAACTAGTCTCAGGATTTTGAACACTAAAGCAGCATCAGGTATAGGTCCCATCTCCCAGAATTGGCCTTAAGTCAAATTAGATATTGGTTGGTTACTCCCACAAGCTTTGTGACACTATTGCACTAGCTTATCTTGTAGTTAGGACACCATTATAGACCTAAGGTTTTGTGCCTGTGTTGGTGTTTATGTTTCTCCATTGATAACATGCAGAGTACCTTCCTGTATCAAAGACACTAGAATGTAGGTGTAAAGAGTTTAGGTAGGCACCAGCTAAAGTTCTCTGTGTTCAATGTATTGTGTAGCTATAGTCCTCAGAGATATGGCCTTGCAGTTTGTACAGAACAAGCTACAGTCTTGGCAATGTCCTGCCATTTGGGAGATCCCATGGGACCCCTTTGGCCTATAACTCAAATAAAGGTAAACAATACCCAGAATTGGAAGTTTCATTTGGTGAAATGGGATACTCAGTTGGAGCTCTGTCTCCCCCAATATTTGGTGATTTCATTTAGATCACCTTCATATATGTGTGTATTTTAGGAAGCCGCTACTTCGTTAGGTTTACATACAACCCCTCAAATGGTCCTTTATTTTATTGTTTTAGCTGTCTTTCCCTTTTTACCCTCCTTCATCTGACTCTTCCTTCCCCC
>CABHPR010150288.1:397-11081 GCA_902168415.1 Peromyscus melanophrys
TGGAGACCGAGTGTTAAATTACCTGAGCCTGTGGGGACATTTCTCACTCAAACCACAACAATCCCCAAGAAAACTGGAATTTTCCCCAGGAATCTGGTACTGGGGGAAGGAAAAGGCTGGTTTCCTAGGGCATCAGGAGGGAGTGCTTGTCTCTCAGGAAGAGATCTCACACAGTTCTGATGACTTGCCGGAACACCTTGCAGGAGAGACTGCTTCCAAGGAGCTGATGGGTCAATGATGGGCAGGACCACACGCTAACCCAGTTAGGCATGCTTCTCTTTAAACCTAAAGCTCGGTCGGGGCCCGGAAAATGAACTTGGCATGTGTTGTGGCGGGGTCACTGGATCTCTTTATTTGTTCCCCTTCTCATTGTGGACACACTGAGTAAATCTCCTTTCTCCGCCTTTCCCTATTTACCTGTTTGCGTGGCTATAAGGACATGTGATTCACACAAGCTCGCTAGGGTTGACAGGGTCCAGACCCTGTTCCTAACAGCTCTGGAAACACAAAGATAGCACAGTCCAGTAGCCTGCTCTACCTGGAGCTCACATCCTCCCAAAACAGCACCCCCACCTGGAGACAACTATCTGAGTGAGAGACCCCCACCCCAGTTCCCCCTAAGGCCGGGAGAGCTGAGGGAAGGGACATCTTAAAATAACCAGAACTGACTCAGTTCCCCATTCTCAGACAGGGTGAAGTCAGAAGTCTTAAAAGTACCAAGTCAGGATGTCTGATGGTGACTAACCACGAGACGCCCCCTCCCCAAGATAACATGACCAGACTTCGGAGATGGGCTGTAAAACTCCTAACATAGTAAACAGACAGACTAAAATAAGATAAAGTCCAAGCTCAGGAAAACTGGACCAATCAAGGATGGACCCATACTAACCCCCTCCTCTCTGGAGAATTTTGTGGTTTTTGCCTTCAAAAGCTAACCTCCCCAAGAAAGAGGAACTCTCCTCTGTGCCTCGATTAGCCGGGCACTGTGGACGAGGGCTCCCTGCTAGCTTGTATAAGAAGTAAACCTTGCTGTTGCATTTTGGACATCCTTGGTCTCCAGTAGTCTCTTTGGGGGTTCTAATCTGGGCAGAACACTGAGCACATGAGCTTTGTTTGACTGGAAACATTTGACATCCAAACTATTAACAGAGTCCTAAACAAAACTAATAGTTTTAAAATGTGAGCTGCAAGTCATCAGCCTTCCACACCCCAGGGACAGGAGGGAGGAGCCTGTCCACACCCCAGAGACAGGAGGGAGGAGCCTGTCCACACCCCAGGGACAGGAGATGCCACCTCGTGCTTGAACACACAATGTCAAGGAGTTCTCGAAAGCGACAGAAGAGAAGCTGGGGCTTTGAACCACTGGACGTTTTGGTGAAAGTTTTCGTGAAAATGGCAGGTGTGACTCAAAGATGCACACCGGGTGACCTGACCTGCAAGGAGACAGTCCCACACACCACAGAGGACTGGCTTCCCAGCCCGCTGGAGGAAGGACAGCTCTGACTCCACCGTGACTGGAGATGGAATGTAATTCTGGGGATGGCTCCCTCTCCGCTTGCTCCTGCTGACCAGGTCCCTCCTGGCCCCCTCCCCCTCCTCTCTCCCCCTCCTTCTCTCTCCCCTCCCCTTCTTCTCTCCTTTTCTGTAACTCTGGTTTCATGTGAGTTTAACTGAGGGTCTGATTTGAAAGTGGCAGTATTTGGATGAAAAGAAATTTAAAGAAGAGAGTATGTGTGTGTGTGTGAGTGTGTTTAAATCATGACGAATGTCATCATTCTGGGGGAAATAAGCTCGTGTTGGAGAGACTGAGAAATGGCTGCCTGCGGCATCTGGGGTGTAAATGTGATTTCCTGAAATTATAGTTGGTGGAGTAAAATAATTTAAACTATACAATGTCTTGAAAAGAAGGAGCTGGAGCCGCAGATGCGTGGCAGTCTCACTGACTTCTATAGAAATAGAGCATTTAAAATTAGCTTAGCATAAAAATAGTCGGGGATAGGGGTTAGTTTGTTATCGACGTATCCCAAGGCTTGACTCAGTTTCTAGCTGGGAAAATGGATCACGTGACCAGCTTCCTCCAAAGTCTTAGCTCTCAGAACCAGTGGCTGCAGCCTGTTGACACTCATACACCTGACCCAGCCACCAACCTTGGCGTATCAGCCACCAGGAGCTTTGGGGCCTCGGCCTATGTGCTGTGTACCTGTCCAGACAAGTTGCTTAGGGTCCTCATCACAGCGCCTGTCCCCTTCCGTTACCAGTCCAGAATCCCTCGGAGCTTTACATTTTATTATCTTTGTGGTGGTCAGTGTTGTCGGCATAACTGAATCTAGAATCTCTCAGGAGACAGGCCTCTTGTCATGCCTGAGGGGGCTTGTGTTGATTGGAGGATTGAGGTGGGAAGACCCGCCCACTGTGGGTGGAGCCACTCCCTAGCAGGGATCCTGGACTGTGTAAGTAGAGAAGGGAGGCAGAGCAGCGGCATGCATTTACCACCACAGAGCAGGATTCACTGTCCTCCTAGCCAAGAGATTGCCAGTGTTCCATCACTCCCCTGCGAGGAGAAGGAGGCAAGGCACAGCAGTTCCCAAACCTGACCAGAGGCGGGTCTCAGTCCTACAAAGGGACTGCTGCCCGCCGCCGTCTGCAGTCCAAGTAGCTCCTGTGCTCTGCGTGACGCCGCCTCCCCCAGGTTGGCAGCCTGGAGCTCCCAGGAGCCTGTGTGTTTCCTCTGACTTCGGAAGCCCTTGACAAGGAAGCCTGGCTTGTCCGTTGCACTCCATATACAATACGTTGAAATTTGTTTTTGTTATTTCTGTGCATTTGAAATCTTCCCTATTCTGTGTGTGCTACTCCCCAGGACACACTGCAGACTTCTGTGTGAACAAATTCCTTTCCCATCGTGCACCAGAAAAGAGTATTAGAAGCCTCAGTGCTCAGCACATGCTGTGACCTGGAGTTTTTATTCACACTGCTGTGAACATAGCTTGAGAAGGCCGACACACCATAGCGAAGGGGGAGGAGTCTATTGTCAGAGGCCCCAGACCCCACACCCTCATTTTTACTGCTCAGGAGCAGAGAGGCCAGAGAATGCAATTCCTAGTCAGAACACAAGCTGAGAGGAGAGCTGGGCTGTCTTTTGTTTCATTGTTTATCTGAGATACTCTGTAGCCCAGGCTGGCCCAAAACCACTACATAGCTCAGGCTAGCCTCAAACTCACAATCCTCCTGCCTCTACATCCCAAGTGTTGGGATCGCAAATGTGGTCACTGTGTCTGGGTGGACATGGGTACTCAGGACGGCAGGCACCCATCATCACTCCAGCCTTTGGTCTCCCCGCTCTTTCAAGCATTCCATTTAGTGTGCTATTGATTAGAATGGCAGACTAGATGAGGTCTCTGAATTTCTCTAGTCACTGCCACAGATGAGAAAACTGAACGGACTTTCTGATACTTTGGGCAGGTTTTTTATACTGTTTTATAACTTCCTTTCCATCAGATGCATCTTTGTGTGTCAGATAAGCTGGCTTCCATCCAAGATGTGCGCTCTCTTGTTTGCTTACTTAATGCACACAGCAGTGTGAGGCTGTTCGTTTAGTGATCTTGGACTGACCTTTGGGCAGGCCCAGTTCTACCTGAACACACACACATACACACACTCACATACACATACACTCACATACTCACAAATGAACATACACACATACTCTCATACACACACATACATACACCCACATACTCACACACTCTCACACACACATACACATATACTCACACACAAACATATACACACATACACACATACTCACATACACACATACATACACCCACATACTCACATAAACATACACACACACATACACACATACTCACATACTCATAAACATACACACACATGCACACACATACTCTCTCTCACACACACAAATACACATATTCACACACATGCATACACACACACACACACACACACACACACACACACACAACTTGCTTGTTTGTACTCCTCACACAGTAGACCATTCCAGTGTTGGGAACTGTCTCGTCCTGAGGTGGAAGAGGATTGGCTGGGACTGTGTCAACCCTGTCTAGAAACAGGGCTCCTTCAGGACTGTAGCTCAGCACATCCCGCTGCTCCTGAGGGACACGCCAAGGTGTACGAGCGAGAGTTCGCTGCCTTTGGAGTTTGTCCTGCTCAGCTGTTGTCAGCTGGACACAAGCTACAGTCACTAGGAGAGAGGGATGCTCAGCTGCAGAACTGCTTCCAGATTCTGGCCTGCAGGCAAATCTGTGGGGTGTTTTCTTGTTAGTGACCGATGGGGGAGGGCCCAGCCCACTGTGGGCAGTGCCACCTCCGAACTGGTGGTTCAGGGTTCTACAAGAAAGAACGAGGAGCAAACCACAGAGAGCAAGCCGGTCGGCAGCGTTCCTCCACGGCCTCTGCTTCGGCTCCTGCCTCCAGGTTTTTACCTTGAGTTCCTGCCCTGACTTCCCTCAGTGATGGAGTGTGACCTAACACAAATCATTTCCTCTCCAAGTTGCTTCTAGTCATGGTGTTTATCACAGCAACGGAAAAATAATCAATACAGGGTTCATCCACTGCAGTGCAAAAGAGAACATCTCCGCTGTCTATTTTATGCCATGGTGATGAAACGTAGGAAGCTGGGCAATCTGTAAAGAACAGGGTTTATTTGAATCACAGATTGGGAGACCGAAAGTTCCAACAGCATGGCCGTGCGCCCTCCGCTGTATCACTCCACAGTGGATAGCGTTGTGGTGCCAAATGCATGAGAGGAGAGAGGATGGTGGGGAGAGAATTAGGTGATAAAACAGTCCAGGCACAGAGGGACAGGCTTGGTTTTAAACAGCTCATGTTTGCCAAAATCAACTTGTGGTCCCATGAGATCTGTATCAATTCCTGCAAGAGCAAAGTTCTTGGTGACCTAATTACTCCCACCATACCTCGCTGTTAGAGATTCCACCATCTCTCAGTATTGAGACACTGGTGATCAAGCTCCTAGCACTTGAGTGTCTATGTGATGCTCAGACTATAGAAGGACCATAGCACACAGACAGCCAAGATTCTGTGCACCCCAAGGAGCTTCCCTGAGCCCTGGGGACCAGCTTATATGGATCCAGGCTTCGGTTGCCGCCTGCAACCAATTTTAAGGAATAAATCAGTTTCACGTTAAGCTCTGTGTCACAGGGCTCAGACGCATTAGCAACTAGTGACAGGGACTGCTCACAGTCACAGCTGCCTGTGCAAGCCCTGGCTGCATCCATGACTAAAGCGGGCGGTAGCGGCTGCTCAGGGAATTTCAGTGCAATCAAGAGAGGTCAGCGGTGTCTGGATGGAGAAACTTTAGGAACACTCTGCCAAAAACAGCCCAAGGCAGGAGCATCTGAACTGCTGGTCCCTGACTGGGAAAGGCAGGCTTGGAAGAAAGGGCCTGGGGAGTCGGCTGACTCTTCAAAAAGGAGTGTGTACTCAGTTTGTCTTTGGTGTAGCTCGAGATCAGGGCTCAGAGGCACATTCTAAAGTCACAAGTAAGCAGAGCAAGGGATTGTAAATTTTGAAAGATGAAAAGGGACACATTTTAAAACTGTCATCCGTTTAGTATGAACTTTACTTGTGTATCTAGAAAAAATGCAAAGTTACTTGGGAAGCAGGCCACACAGATAAGAGCAGGTGAGCAGGAGCCTGTCTGGTTCTCTACCCATCCTCAAGCAGCTTCTGGCTTGGTTTTGCAGTCCTCAAGCCAAGGATTTAATATGTGTCTTGGCGAGCTATTGTGGGGATTCACTGAAAAAGTGAAGTGTTTCTCACAGTGCCTTGTGCAGAGTGGATTTTCAACAAATACACTGCTCTCATTCATGAGACAGTATAATGAGTACTCAGGAGAAGGTATGACCCACTGAGAATCTTGTACTAACTAATTTAACTAGCTGAGTTTTTTATTTGTTTGGTTTGTTGTTGTTGTTGTTGTTGTTATATTCTTGTTTTGAGACATGGTCTCACTCTGTAGTCCAGGCTGGCCTTGAACTTGCAGCAATCCTCCTACCCCAGCTCCTTCATGCTGGGATTACAGGTGTATGTAGTATCATAGATACAGCCACTGTGTGCAAGGATTTTATCTGAAACTTTGACTGAATCACTAGTAATATCTTTAGGTTAGTGGTGGAAATTCTAGATATTGTTTAATTATCTTCGGAGAGGAACAGGCTTGAATGAATGAAGAATAAGGACCCAGAGGACTTTGTATCTGCAATGTGTTATTAATTAAGTAATTCTGGGCACAATGTTTAGGGGAAGGAAAGCTAATTCTGATATCACTGGCTTGTATTTTTTTTTCTTCAATAATAATTTTCCTTTGAAAAATCTTCAATTGTCTGTAGACCTAGGAAGTTGCCTTGGGTTAAAACTGTCCCCTGAACAACCCTGAATCTTTAGTGATGGATCACTGGCTTTTGAACAGTGTCTTAAAATTGGAAACGAGAATGATTCAGCACACACTGCCGCCGCAGAGCGAGCAGTCAGTCTGGAAATTAAAGCGGCAATGAAACTCGACATCTTTTATCCATCCTGTGCCCCAGATTCCTTGCAGGAAAATGTAGTTCTGAGACTCTCTCAAGATTCCTGGACCACACGAGGCCAGCCAGGCTCACCATGCCAACATTGGTTGAGACGCCCGTAGGCAGTCTTTCCTTAGAAGGCACCCATGATTTCAGACACCGCTCTTTATAACTATTTAACTCTGACATTTTCAAATACTACTTGGACAATGAAGTCAATATATTTTAGTGAGTGTTTGTGTTGTACCAATCACGGCAAACTGACTCTCAGTTTCTTCTTTGTAGTGAACACCATGTAGGTTAAATCAATTCAAACATATTTGAATTGATATTAAATATAAAATATAACACTGGTTTCCAAGACACTAGAGTATTATTTTACTATGGCGTGAACAGTTAAGCTGTAAATCTAGCTTATACCTGCTCTGATTTGGTGTAGCTAAAATTTTTTCTCAAAAGAATTTGCTGTAGTTTGAACAATGAATATCCCCCAAAGACACATGTGTAGTGGGTAGCTGTCCCAGCTTTGACCTTGAAACACTGCCCCTAGAGTGACAGCAGGTAACTGCCACACATGCTTATGACCTGCCCCTGGGGCTGATCTGCCCCTGGGGCGTGGCTGAGAGGGAGCCCCTTAAGACTCGAGGTGCAAGGTGCGTATGTGTTTGGCCCTTCTGGATACCTAGTGGTCCTGGAAGCGGGATGGGACACCAAGCCAGAGTTCTCCGCTGGATGGTACCTCATCTCTCCCAGATCCTGTAATCAACCCTTATTGGATGTAGGTAAGTTATCCCAGAAATAAACCTCTCTTGATTACTGGATAAATGACGTGGAATTGCCTCGTGAATTACAGTAATACGCATGCATTTAAGGCTCGGCCTCCGGTGTGGCACTGTTAGGAGGTGGTGGACTTCCGTGGAAGCGGGCCTAGTGAGAGGTCATCAAGTCACCGGAAACATGTCCTAGAAGGGGATTTGTGGGAACCCGATCTCTGCCTCTTGCTTTCCTACTGTGAGATAGGCATCTGCCATGGCGCCCTCCTCCCCACAGGCCTGAACCAACAGGGCCTATCGGTCATGAGCAGAAACCTCCAAGGCCAGAAGCTACAATAAACCGTTCTCTTTGTGAGTTGGTCATCTTGGGCTTTCGAAAATAAAGAAGGAAAACTCAACTAACTGAGGTCCGCTATTAGAATAAATAAGTGCAGAGTCTCTGGAGGGTGATTCTGTAGATGGCTCCAGTGAGGGGGTGTTTTGTAACAAACCCCCTCAAAACTCAGTGGCTCTGTGGAGCTGGACAGATGGCTCCGCAGTAAAGAGCACTGGCTGCTCTTCTGGAGGACCCGAGTTCCATTCCCTGCACCCACATGGTGCCTCACAACCATCCATATCCATTCTGATGCCCTCTTCTGACTTCTGTGGACACCAGGCACATACGTGGTGAATAGACATGCATGCAGGCAAAACATTCATAGGGCTAAATCAATAAAAATTAATAAGCCTTAAAAATGCAGTAGCTTTAGAAGTATTAAAATATTTATATGAATGTAATTTTTTAAACATGTAAATTCTTGTCCGTGGGTCTGAAAGTCAGCTCGGCACTCCCTCTACTCCGACCAGGCTGTTTACCGGAAACTATAGCTAGAGTTTTCCTACCGGGCCCACAGTCAGGACAAATCTGTCTCACCCGCCAGTCCCACAGCCGCTCAGACCCAACCAAGTAAACACAGAGACTTATATTGCTTACAAACTGTATGGCCGTGGCAGGCTTCTTGCTAACTGTTCTTATATCTTAAATTAATCCATTTCTATAAATCTATACCTTGCCACGTGGCTCGTGGCTTACCTGCATCTTCACATGCTGCTTGTCATGGCGGCGGCTGGCAGCTTCTCTTCAGCCTTCCACTTCCCAGAATTCTCTCCTCCTTGTCCCGCCTATACTTCTTCCTGCCTGACCACTGGCCAATCAGTGTTTTATTCATTGACCAATAAGCAACATGTTTGACATACAGACCATCCCACAGCAGGAAACGGAACCGGAACAGCCATTTGGTCAGGGACGACATCTCTCTCACGACCAGCAGTTGTTTGACAGTTGGCTGACATAAGGCGGCACAACTGGGTCACTAGTTCCACCTGGCAGGCTGGCCCGAGACTGCTCTCCTCCTGGTAACCCAGTGAGGGCCTGCGGAGGAAGGTGAGCGAGACTCTGTTCATTCTAGGCTTGCAGCTGGTTGGCAGGCAGAGCAAGTCCGCCTGTCTCTGGTGACCACTGTGTCCAGGCAGAGTGTAGATTCCAGGAGAAGGAGCACTGAGTCCATCTGTGCCATAGTGCCTTGGACGAGAGTGGTTTCGATCTGTTTTGTCTTCATCTGGGATGTGTCATTTCTAAATGGCCTTACAACGTTTCTGTTGGTGACATATCATAGGATGGCCTTGCTTGAGAGGCCAGCGGTCGCGGGATGCCTTTTCCTCCACAGCTGTTTTTTAATAAGACGGAAGTTACAGATGAGAAATGTTACATGGCCCTCCTAAAAAAAAACGTTTGGCGGCCTCTACGCAAACATGTGCTTGGGGCTTAGACAGTAAAGCGGTCTGGGTTTGGGCCACTGTTTACGATCGGAGGGAGGGAGAGCATGGAGAACAGCGGCCCCTGAAGTGTTCTCATGAATTGGACTATCCAGCCTTGTGAAGTCGTTTACAAGCAGAAGTGTCAGAGAGGTGTTTGGGCGTGGCTGCATGCAATGGATGGGGAGGGAAATGGCATGCATGTGCATGCAGACACAAGTGGTTTCCAGCGTGTTAAAGGTGGCAGGGAACCAGAGTCACCTCCAGGGTCAAAAAGACTCTTACACAAGACAGTGGGAGGCCACCAAGGACAGTCGTGACTTCACATTTTCATCTGTTGTCTTGGCCCTGTTCTCAGAGGTAACGAATCACGCTAGGAATCTGGAGCCTATGGGAAAACCTAGATTTGACACAGGATGCTAAACTTCATCAACTTCGGTTTTTTCATCTCCAAAATGAGGGTAATGATGCCTGCCTACCCGTGCTCACTGTGTGAGATTAAGTGGCATAGCATATAGACACCACTTGGCATGATCCCTGGCGTAAAAGTGCTCAGCGAACGGAAGTACTCATTCAATGTTGTTTTAAAAATTTAACTGAACCCACGATCTGGACTAGGCAAGAGAACAACAGGAAAACATTGCATTCATCTACCCCGACTGTGGGCAGTTTCTTTCTTTTTCTCTCTTGCTCATAAATACGGTACCTTGATGTCATTCCAGGTAGGATGGAACCCACATTCTGCTTATAAAATAACAGGCAAAAGAAAAGAGGGGCTCTGTTAAAGGGCTTCCATCATGGCCACGGCACCTCCGTGTGAGAGAGTGGGGTCAGACCTCCCTGCTCTGAGAGACAGCTGCCCTCTCTCCATGAGGCTAGAGACCACTTACTCCTATTGATATCCACAAGCTTTGCCTAGCCCTTCAGAGCAGAGGGCTCCACAGGCACAGAGGATGTCTGTCCTCAGCACCTAGAGGCTGAACCTTGACTTGTTAGCTGTGGTGGACACTCAGCAGCAACCTATTCCTCTATTTCAGTCTGGGATCCCTACTGACATCCCCAGGAGAGGCTGCATCTGAGGCCCATCATCAGAGTAAATGAAACATTGAAGACCTTATACATGGGACACAACTCCTAAGGTACTGGAAAACCACGCCTCTGAGATGTTTGCCTAGGAAACACACACACACACACGCACACTATAATACGTACACCAACATACCAACATTGCTGGATCAACCTCCCAACACAGAGGTCCCAGTGTTTGCTGTGCAGTCTGCTCAGTGACACACCCTGGCACACGTACCATTCACTCCAAAGACTCTGCTCCCTGCAGTATCCTGCTGCCGCCCCCCAACCACTTCATCTCATCTGAAAACTGGTGGTGAAATGGATCTAGCTAAGTGCCGACCTCATGCCCCCTCACGATGATCATGGTGGGACCCCCAAGTCAGATATATCAGAACCAGAAGAGTCACCCCCATGTCCTTGGTAGTACATGAGTTCTCTCTCTCTCTCTCTCTCTCTCTCTCTCTCTCTCTCTCTCTC
>CABHPR010150288.1:11181-25538 GCA_902168415.1 Peromyscus melanophrys
CACACACACACACACACACACACACACACACACACACACACACACACACACACACACTGCCCAGGACGTCCGTGTGGCACCTCTGCCACTGAGCAGGTGCACTGTGAGCTGTAAGTACACGGCAGATTGGGGGTTATTTTTAAACATCCTTGCTGGGAGGCAGTGGCGACCTTAAAGTAGGTTGCTCCTCTTTTTCTGGCATTTCAGTTTTATCTTAACAAGCATTTATTTGTAGAAACAGAAAACTCTAAGCTGTAAAAACACACACGTTACGCAAATGGCAGATGTTGAATGTTTCCCATCTCAACAAAGGCGAGTAGGAGACTAGCCGTGCCACACACTTGGGGTGCAGGAGAACATCAGTTGGGTAAGGACAGCTCTCATGAAGCATGCTCCTCCAGCCCGGGGACCCCAAGAGGGCAGGTAGACTCCCAAAGGCAGGAAAAGGCTTTCTAGTCCTTTCCAGGAAATAACAGTGAGTTTAGCCGGTGGGACGGCACTGTTCATTTTCCATCAACATTTCCATGGTTGCTGTGGTTACAGGAGAAAGCCGATGGGTATCCTGCCTCCCTTAGCTAAGTACATTCTAGCTTTTACCACTTTGCTCTGACCCATCCAGAGAGAAGTAACGATCCTCAAAGGAACTAACATCCACTCAGAAAGCTAAGATGTCTGATGAATGCTTTCTGGTTTGTTAAGGTTTTCAGAGCTGAACCTCTGAAATAATGATGTTCATAGTGTGTATATGTTATACATATGCATTATTAATATCGTAATTACCCAGCAGGTGGCTTAAAATAATACTAGCAAAATATGTCATTATACTTGTAGTGTTCCAATGATCGTTTCTACAACTATCTATTTTACGTCTTATGCATAGCAACCCAGTGTGAGGCACTAAGGACTCAAAGCCTTCGTGGGCTTATAGTTCAGGAGGGAAAGATGCAAAACAGAACATTTCAATAAAAATGCAGTACAAGAGCGTAAATGAGTAACATAAGGGAGCAGGCTTGGTCCAGCTAGAGTTGGAGGCAGGCAGCAGATCTCAGTGTCCTTCCTCCTGCACAGACAGCGAAGGGATTAGGCACCGCTGTGGTTTCCAGCTTATATGCCCCTTGGGTGCTAAGGCTTGGTTGCCGGTCTCTGGTGCTAACAGTGACAGTGGACTCTTGAGGATGTGGGACCCAGTGGAAGGAAATTAGGTCACTGGTGATGGCACACCTCTTTCATCTCGGCACTTGGGAGGCAGAAGCAAGAGGATCTCCATGAGTTTGAGGCCAGCCTGGTCTACATAGTGAGTTCCAGGATAGCCAGGACTGTGTAGTAAGACTCTATCTCAGAGAGAGAGAGAGAGAGAGAGAGAGAGAGAGAGAGAGAGAGAGAGAGAGAGAGAGAGAATTTTAAGTAATTGGGGATGTGTTCTGGAAGTATACACTAGGACCCTGGAAACTCTTTCTCTGTCTCTGTCTCTCTATCTCTCTCTCATTCTGCTTCCCAGACACCATAAGGTGGGTGGACTTCCTCTGCCACATGCTCCCACATGAGGTACTGTGCTGGCCAACTGGCCAGACTAACAGCTCTGAAGTCATAAACCCAAATAAGCTTCTTCCTTTTCTTTTCATTTCTCGGGTCCTTCGTCACAGCACTGGAAGCTGGGCAAGACAGGGGTTGTGTCCACTAAGTGTCTAGGACACGGAGAACCCCCTAAGATCCCAGTGAGAGACACACAATACAGAGGCCTGCTCTGGAGATGGCAGAAGCTGGGAGGTCACAGTGTGGCACAACTGCAGTCTGGTTTCTGAGTCACTCATTTCTCTTCTTCCACTAGACTCACAATAGTGTCTGGATCACCTCAGGGTCCCCAGTGCATGGTAGAATGCCGGGCACATAGCTGGCGATCAAGATCAACTACTGAAATAAAGGAGAGGACAGCTTTATTGAAGAAGGGTAGACTGCCCTTTAACCCACCCTGCTGAAGAGCCTCGGGTTCTCTTGGGTTTAGTCAGATGAACACAGAAGATTGCAATCAGAAGTTTCTCTGCCACCTGCCAATTCCCAAATAACCATTCAGAGGCTTAACATTAATAGTAAATGTTTGTCCAATAGTTCAGGCTATTATTACTTAGCTGTTACGTTTAAATTAACCCATTTCTAATAATCTAAGTATTGCTACATGGCCATGGCATTACCAGTCTGCTGGCAGGTTGCTCCTTGGGCAGCTGGATGGTGTCTCCCAGACTCTGACCTTCTTCTGCATCTCTGCTTGGATTTCCTGCCTGGCTCTATCCTGCCTTGCCACAGGCCAAAGCAGCTTTATTTATCAACCAATGAGAACAACACATATTCACAGCATACAGAAGGACATCCCATATCATGAGATCATTAACCCCCATATTTCAAACACATGAAACATACTTTCAGGAGCAAAATAAGCATCAAAGCGGTCAGGTGATTCATGATGTAAGAGTGACAGCCTCCCTCAAGTGGGAGGTTTGTGGATAAGAGGACCTTGTTAACCTCAGCCCTTCAGGGCAAGAGATTTGTGAAAACAAAGACAGACTCCATGCCAGGCACCAAGCCATCCCTGAACTCTGAATGAGCCTTTCTTTGATTTTGTGTTTCACAATGTCAGTAAAATAAGAGTTGGGGGAGGGGGGCAGGATGATCTTTACATATAGCTATGAAATCCAGTTATTTAGTATTTCAATTGGCCTACAGAAGCCAGAAGAGGGCATCCGATCCCCTGGAACTGGAGTTACAGGTAGTTGTGAGCCACCATGTGGATGCTGAGAACTGAATTCAGGTCCTCTGCAAGAGCAGCCAGGGCTCTTAGCTGCTGAGCCATCTCTCCCTTGTATACTAATTTAAAAGAAGGCATGAAAACATTTTTATTATTTGCAACAATAAACTGTTACAAAATAAATTTTAAATTGCAGAGTGTGATGGTCGCACCTTTAGCCCAGCACTGAGGAGGCAGAGGTAGATGGATCTCTATGGGTTTGTGGCTAGCCTGGTCTACATAGCAAGTCCCAGGCCAGCCAGAGTTACATGGTGGAACCCTGTGTCAAAACAACAACAACAACTGAAAATTGTTTGAGTATCAAAAATATTCAAGGGGCTGGAAAGATGACTCCATGGTTCAGAGCCCTGGCTGTTCTTGCAGAGGACCAGATTCAGTTCCCAGCACCCACATGGTGGCTCACAACCATCTATAAGCCCAGTTCCAGGGGACAAACCACCTTCTGATCACATCGGGCATCAGGCATGCACATGGTGCACATACATATATGCAGGCAAAACACTCATAGATATAAAATATCATAGACTAAAAAAAAAAAAGCCTCAAATCAAATAATCTGATAAAAGAAAGCCATGAAGAGAACAGAGAAAAAATGGGTTCTGTGGTAAGTGATTTGATAAAAATAAGAGGCCTGACTCCAACACAATTATAGTAACTATTAATTGTCCAAACAGCCAAATTTTAAAAATAGCTTTACAAAGTGGACTGTAAGGCAAGAATGTACTGCAAGCCACATGCAAATGGCATGTTCTCTTTCTAAAGCAGACAGTCCAGATTGTTCTTGAACTCATGTCCTTCCTGCCTCTGCCTCCCGAGTTAAATGCTGGGGTTGCAGGTATATACCACTATGCACAACCCTCATGCTTCCAGCATAAAGGTACAATCAAGTTAAAGCTAAAATACCACGCAGACCGTAGGCCTAAGGAGACAAAGGGGCCTATTTTGTTATGAAGCAAAATAGATTTCTAAGAAAGAATATTGACAGAATAAAGACGAGCTGTTGGTTTTTTTTGTTTGGTTGGTTTTTAGTTTTTGGTTTTTTTTGTTTGGGTTTTTGTTTGTTTGTTTGTTTGTTTTTTGGTTTTTTCGAGACAGGGTTTCTCTGTGTAGCCCTGGTTGTCCTGAAACTCACTCTGTAGACCAGGCTGGTCTCAAACTCACAGAGATCCACCTGCCTCTGCCTTCTGAGTGCTGGAATTAAAGGCGTGCGCCACCACCGCCCAGCAAGACGAGCTATTATTGTTAACGGCCAAAGAAAAGCTCATCAGAAAAACAGTGGTTGTGATGTGCATGCAACAGTGTTAGCCACACTCACACTGCTTGTAGGACACACAACCTAGAGTTCTGGAGAAGCCAGGACTGTCAATCACGCCATGGGCCTATCATCTTCAACAGAAAGAAATGAATGACACCTGGTCACCTGGAATGCCCAAGTGAAAATGGTCAAACAATCTGGTGGTCCTTTGCTATTCTATCAGGAGCCAGCCTCCGCCAGAATCCCTGCCAGATCCTGAGCATTGTGCAGGCCCTAATCCTGAGCTTTGTCTCTCAGTGAAGAGAACCCATCCTTACGAAAGAGGTCCCATGTGCATCCTCCGCCAATAGAATCCATCCTTATGTTTATTACAAACCCTTCCTCCCTAGGCCTTTACCCTGAGCACTGTTGATCAGCAAATAGGACTCATTCTTATTGTAAAGGCCACAGGTGCTTGCTACCTTATTGGGGAGTTTAGATGTTTCTGTGTCTGAAGCTTTGTTATGGTAACTGTCACAAGGAAACCTTTTTCCAAAGTTTTACTATGCTTACATGTGTCAGAAGAATAAACTGCGAAGCCAGACGCTGGAAGTTTTTGACCCAGTGCCTGCAAATGATACTGACATTCTTCCTTTCCCTCAGACCATCTCCCCCTCAGCTGCTGAACCAAGTACCAGAGAAAAAATATTCAAGAATGAAAGATTCGTTTTGACTCATGACTTCAGGAAGTCCTGTCCCTGGTTGCTTGGCCCTGCGTGTTTGGTCAAAGCCCCAGGGAGCAGGAGGGAATGGGTATAGGCAGAAATTTCTCCGGTCCTGCCTTGCCCCGCAGTCTGGACAAATCTCTCCCACCCGCAGTCCCACAGCTGCTTATAAAATAATTACACAGAGGCTTATATTAATTACAAACTGTATGGCCCATGGCTCAGGCTTCTTGCTAGCTAGCTCGTATAACTTAACTCAACCTATTTCTATTAATCTATGTACCGCCACATGTTCCGTGGCTTTGCCTGTGTCCCATTACATGCTGCTCCTTGGACGGAGAGCTGGTATCTCCTCCCTCTGCCTTTCTTCTCTCACTATCTCTTTTAGATTCTCCCGCCTGGCTCATCCTGCCCTGCCACAGGCCAATGCAGCTTTATCTGTTATCCAGTGGGAGCCACACATATTCACAGCATACAGAAAGATATCCCACAGCAAATGGGGAGGAGATTCCATGCCTTGTGGTGGCCAGAAAGATGGGTAGAAGAAGGAGTATGGCTCCCAAGGACACACATGTCCAGTGATATACTTCCTTTAATTAAGACCCACTTCCTGGAGTTTCCGGAACTCTCCTAAAGAACATCCTAGCTGGGACCCAGATCTGTGAGCCTTTAAAGAAGGACACTTCATACTGTGATGACTAATCTTAGTTGTCAATATGACCGGATCTGGATCCGTTGGGAAGAAAGCCTCTGGGCCCTCCTGGAGAGATATTCTTGATGAGTTTATTCCAAGTGGGAAGATCCACCCTGAATATAGACAGATGGAATACAGACAGACAGTCCAGATAGAAAGGGAGACGGAAGAAGGAAACTTGGCTTTTTGCATGCTTGCCCTCACTCACGCTGACAGCTCCGTCTACCCTGTTGCTGCACTGTGGCGTTCTTCCACTGATGTTAGAATCACCTTCTTCGGACTTCCAGCGCAGACTGAAGACCAGCAGCTCTCCGGGGATCCTCCAGTGTCAGAGTGGGACTGCTGAGACATCCAGCCTCGTGGACTGAGCAGCTGCTGTGTTCTCAGTCATTGCTGGACTGCCCAGACCCTATCATTTAAGCCAATCTAATAAATACCCTTTTAATCTATATTGATTCTGTCAGTTCAGTTCCTGTGAAGAATCCTGACTAACACCATAGCCACAAGAGCAACTAGTAAGACAACCTTAAACTACAAGAAGCAAAAATGCACAAGATTAAAGGGAGAGGTAGACAACCCTCCATTACCTCAGCAATTGACACAGCAATCAGATCGAAACTGATGGGATGGTCTAGAACCTTTGAACACTGTCAATGACCTTCATCCTAACTTCAGTCTATGCGTTAGTTTCTGTGGCTGTGATAAAACACCATGACCAAGGCGTCCCACAGAAGGAAGGGTTTATTTGGGCTTGCACTTCCAGAGGGAATGGTGCCATCATGGCAGGGACATGCACCAGGCATGGTGGCCGGAGCGGGAAGCTGAGAGCTCACATCTCTACAGAAGCAGAGAGAGCAAACTGGAATTAGGAAAAGGGTACATACTCTCAAAGGTGGCCCCCAGAGATGTCCTTCCTCCACCAAGGCCATACCTCCTAAACCTCCCCAAATAGCACCACCAAGGGGGGACCAAGAGTTCAAATGCCTGAGCCTGTGGGAAACACTCCTCTTCCAAACCAGCACAGTGAGCTGCAGCTAACAACTGCAGAATAAATGCTCTTCACATCATGTACTCCCCACCAAACAAATCTGAGCTGTGTGAAGGAGACGGGAAAGGTGCAAAATTCATTCTTGGACGTGAGATGAACCATGTGGTATATAGGGAAATTCCCAAGATTGTGCTCATAAACCATACACTTCTAAATAATCTGTGCAGTAAAGTGCATTCCGCGTGGTGGACAGAGCACTAAATGCATAGCGTTTGCCGAAAGTAATTGGAGGCAGAAGTCTTTGGGGCATTGGTGTGCTTGTTTTGAGGTTTGGAGGTTTGCTGACGTTTACTTTGGGAGGCAGGGTCTCATGTAGCCCGGGCTGGCTTCAAAATCATATGTAGCGGATACAGCTTAGACTTTCTGATCTCCCTGCTTCCGTCTCCTGAGTACCCAGTTTACAGGCATGCACCACGGTGCCCATTTTCAGGCAGTACTGAAGCTCAAACCCAAGACTTCATGCATGCTAGGCAAGCATTCTGCCAACTAAGCCACATCTCACCCACAAAAGGAAGTTAACATTCGATGAAGCTCACTCTGGAGTTCACCTAGAATCTATTTCTGAAAGTGGTTGGCCGTCTTTCTGAAGGAGAGTGATGTAATTCGTGTTCAGTAGATTCCTGCGGAGGAGGAGTCTAGAGCTAATTGCCCCTAGCAGTCTAATGTCACGCAATTGTTTGCTTATCGTTGTAGCTTTTACTCGGTCAGAATGCTTCTGCAGGGACATGGCTGGCTTGTGTCCCAGAAACAGCAATTCTCCAAGTAATTTTCAAGCAAATGGACTGTTCTGGAACAACAGTGCCTGGCACCCATGGAATCTGTTCTTACTTGCAAATTGCCACCATCTTAAAAACCAAGCGGAGACCAAGCTTGACAGTAGAGGGAGGAATCCTTCCCAGGTCTCCTCCGACGAATGGTTGTGTTTCTGAGTCACAAGGAACTACAATCACTTTCTTTCTTTTTAATGCATTCCTTTGAGCTGCCAACCCTGGAAAGTATGGCTTATTCCTTTCTAAGGGTAATGCTAGACAGCAGCCAGCAGAACTTGCCAAGCAATCGAGTTGCTGTGCGTGTGGGCTGTAATGTGTGTCCCCAAAGCAAAGTTTGGGGTACTGGGAAAGGTCTGGGTGGGGCGTGGGCATCTGTTCCACCCTCTAATCCACCCTCTCATGACTCTGATAAACCCGACTCAAGGAGATGCTGCCCCATGGCTGGGTGAATGAGGTGGCTGCCTTGTGCTGGCATCTGAAATTGGTCTATTCTCTGACTTTGTGCAGTTGGGATCCACTCGGTAGATTCCTCGAAATAAAAATGGATATTCTGTTATAGATCAAGAGCCCTCGTCTGTCATTCAAATTCTGATTGTTTTATTAATTAGGATCCGATGGCCAGGAAAACCACCTTTGGCCTCACATAAAACCCTTCAAAACATCCCAGCAGTGACCCACCAGCTCACACGGGAGCACGAAGGCCGTCTCCGTGTGTCTGTTATCCTCTGCAGCGTGTGCCAGGAGCTGGAGTCAGGCCACAAAAGAATCAGTTTTCAAAAACGGTTTCCGGGGCTGGATGATGGCTCAGTGGATAAGAGCATTTGCTATGCAAACGTTAGGACCTGAGTTTGAATCCCTAGCACCCATGTGAAAAGTCGGGCATGGCAGTGTGTGTCCCTGTAATCCCAACACTGGGGTGGGGCACAGCGGGGAAGACAGGAGATCTCTGGGTCTTGCTGGTTGTCAGCCTAGCTGAGGGAGGGGAAATTTTGAATTCCTGCCTCAAAGGAATAAGGTAATAAGGAAGAGCGATGTGGTAGAGCCATGATCTCCTCTGGCCTCCACAGAAGCATGCCTGAGACTCTGGAGTGTGGTCACCTCTTCTGGTGACTGTCTGCAACCAGGTTAAGGGAGATCTATTTCTGGTCTCTTGTCCCAGGAGCATCACACTCCAAACACTTCTCTGAGGAGTATCATGTAAAGGAAAGGCCATTCATAACAGACCAGAAAATGAATCTGATCCCCATTAGAGAATTCTCACAAGCGTGGTTCAGAAGTCCCAAAGAGAAAACCCTCCTGAGAACTGTGGAATGCCTTAGCTGACATCACCAAGCTGTGGCAGCCCGGCCTGTGATCCAAGCCTCTGTTCAGGTCTAAACTTTACTCAAGAGAATTTCTGTGATTTGCATGAGTGTAAATGACTTGCTCCATGGCTCACGTCACCACCGTACCATGGCCAGGTGGGACTGCCATTCTTCATGTGGCGTGAATTCCATGCCAGCAAATTGCACACTGGGAAATTCTAATCAAATATACACTTCTCCAAAATGAAAACATCCCTCCCCACAGTCATAGCCCAATACTTCGGGCCATACTGTAGCTGCTGCCCAGTTCACTGCCCTCTGGTGGTGCATTCAATCAACTAATCTCCCTATTCTGGTCTAATTCATTCACCACCACCCGCCCCTTCCTGGCTAATCATCTATATGCTTCAGAGACATTCGAGGACACTGTCAGGATCTGCACCGCCTCCACCCAGCAGTTCATCTGTCTTTGCTGGGGTCTCTGCCGACTCAGTGCAGAGCCGAGTTCCCTGGACGGCCAGTGCTCACCAGCGACTGCAAACAGTGCCTAGCAGACTGTGGAGCTCCATGCACCCCACCTCCAGGTCTGTTTCATCAGCCTTCCTAACTCACATGAACCTGGGGCAAGGCCTAGCCTGGTTTGAATGTATCTCCTACAGGCCTGAACATAGGACTGTTCTAGATTATTCCCTTCTCTCTAATTACATCTTAAAGAGCTATTTAAAAAGAATACTCTTGGAGTCACACAAAGGAACACATAAATAACTTGACAAGGTGATTTCTTTTTGTGAAAAGGGTGTGTGCACCCATGGCCAAGATGCCCTCTATCTTTTATCCCTAACATAGGTGGCGACTGGATCTCCACCCACTGACTGATTGGGGTTTGACTTGACAATCTGATGTGATCAGATAATGGGCACAAAGGGAAAAGGGAGGTTCAGGAAACCTGGGCCCTTGTCAGCTAACCACCTGCGGTAGGAAAAACACATGGTTCTCCGTGCACACCATTTTGCGTTCACCTTTGTGATGAGCTTCAGATTGTCTGTACACGAACACACCACATTGCCTAGTGCAATCTTCAAGCACATGCTGCTCCAGTGTGGGGGCCTCTCGTCTGTTTGCTGTCCCAGCACATAGTTGCATGCTCTAAGGGTGGACTGTGTTCAGGCCACATGAACCTGAGAGAAAGGTTTGCCTATCTAAAGGAATCTCTTCTTGGGGAAGAATATGGGCTTCTCTCAGAACTGAAATCTACTCCAACCTCCTAGGGTGGAACCAGGGCCTGAGGGGATTTTGTAACCCAGGGCCAAAGGAAGTAGGGTGTATTTGAGGGAAGCCAGGGGCTCACAGAAACCCATTTAATGCTTGCCCTGAATGAACTGATAGGTCCTAGCATATCTTTCCCGTTATAGTAGAGACACCACAGAAATAGCAGCCGAGATGGGTGCTAGGACCTAGATAAGATGCTTCAGGGAGCAACCCACTTTCCTCAAGTTCAGAGCGGTCCCAAGCTCTCCAAGCAAAAAGATGTCATCTGGCTTTGTAACAAATCCAATCTTCTAGCAGCCTGCTTTTCCCCTCTAATAGAGTCGCTCTGCATGCCTCCTGATGGACACTTTGTAGCAGTGGCCTGGACAGATCTGCTTATAATTGGGTACCGTTACAGAACGAGGACATCACAGCTTACTCCCCTTGAAACATCTGGCGCTGGATGGTCCAGTTGTCAGTGCTGGCTCATGGACTTCCGAGCACAATCACGATGATGCCATCCATGGAGCCCTGGAACCACAGAATGAACTGGTCCCTAATGCCCCTTTGGTGGTTTATTTTTATTGCTCAGAGAAAATGCATGAAAAACTCGTGTGCTCATTGCTGTGTTTATGCAGCTGCATCTGGCAGTTATGTTCATGCTCATCTTTTTAATTATGTATGTGTGTTGGGGGGAGGGGGCTTCGGCACATGAGTACAGTGCTCAAGGAGGCCAGAAAACAATGTCATGTCCCCTGGAGCTGTAGTTACAGGCAGCTATGAGCTGCCTGACATGGGTGCTGGGATCTGAACTCAGGTCCTCTGGAAGAGCGGTACACACTCTTGACTGCTAAGCCATCTCTCCAGCCCATTGCCCTTCTCTTTAGACAGAAGAGCGAAGTGAGCTGATGTATAAAGACATCCCAGTGATTTCATTAAGCGTGGTTTTCTGCCTTCTCTTTAGGCAGGCTGCCCTCTACTCGGCTGGCAGCCTCTATAATTTGCGTATTCATTCAATTCTTCCTAATTTACAATCCCAAAATAGCCATTTCACCTTGACTATGGTATTTGCTCCAAGAGGAGCCAGAAAAAGTATTTAATGGGAAGAAAAGACTATTGACCAACCCACCCTGCCTGGAGAGAAAGCAGAAAGATTTTTGGAATCCATATAAATAAGGATGAAAATCTCCATTTTAGTCTCAGGACAGGCATAGGGGATTAGTGAGGCTTGAATCCACCATGAGGAACAGATAAAAATTATGACTAAAACTCCAAGAGATTGGGTCCATCTGCAGAACAGGGAACTCATAATAATAATAAATAATGCATTTTTTTTAATCTTAAGAAATCCTGAAAAGCAATAGGTCCCATTTCTGAGGATTCAAGAAAGAAATAGAATTTCATTTTCCTTAAGGAGTTAATTACTGTGCAAAGCATTCTGGGCAAGATGAGTGACAGAAGCTGTGTTCTGGCTACCAGGGCTGAGCACTAGCCATGAGAGCTTCAGACCTGAATTTCCTCCATGGGAAACTTGATCCACAGTCGTTATCTAGGCTGGATGATTCCAAGCTAGTCCATGAGGATGCTGAGGGTTCAGAGGGACCCGGGCAGGGACAGTGTAGGGCCTAGAGAGTGGACTTGGCCATACCCTTAGGTAAAAATGGATAAATCACTAGACATCTCTCCAGGCTCAGAACGGCCATCTGCAGTGGGTGGAATCCTCCCTTGGAGTGGGAAATGGGTTAAACAAGGCTCCAGGCACGAGGCAAGCAGGTTGTCCATCCGCCATAGCATGCTTTAGGCTCCCACTCAGCGATTGGTCCTTGCCGCTCAGAGGAGTTTTCTCTGAAGACTTGGAGTTTTCTACACAACACCTTGGCTGCCTTCCCTTTATAGGCTGATTTGAAAAGATTTGCTCTAATAGCCTATTAATTTCCTTATTAATATAAAGTAGGAGGTGGGGGATGGAGAGAAGAGTAGCAAAGAAGCCAGGTGTTGTCTGGGATAGTGTTGTGACGTCACCACTGTTGTGTGACATCATTTCTACATGAGCAAATGTCTACTCACCCCAGATAAGGAACGAGTGACAGATCAAAGTACAGATACCACCAAAGTCCAACTGGTAAATCAATGAGTTTTACTGGGTTTACTTACAGAACTATGGATGAGGGGTTACTCAGAGGAGCAGAAATTACTCAAAGACAGCTGCATCATCAAATCCCACCCCAGCATGGGTCACAGCTCACAAAGCTGGGAAGCTGGAGCACACTGAACAGCCTGCAGGCAGATCAACAGGTTGGAAAGTGCCCTTTCTAGGCATCTCAGTCGAGAATTTCTAGGCAGCTCAGCTAGTCCCTGCTTCTTCCAGGCAGTTCGGCTAGCCTGGGTCTCCTCTTGGCAGCTGAGCAGGTCTGAAACCATATCTCAGCAGTATTTACTGCCTATGTGTACTTGAGGAAAGAGGGACCTAGTGAATCTGGTCAGTTTCAGGGACTTCCTGAAGCCTTTGAGTTGTGTCCTTTCCTGAGCATCCTGCAGGAATTTCCTGCAGGAATTTCCCTCGGCATAGAGTGTTCCATTGCCCTTTAGAATGTCTTAGGAGCTGGAAGATTTTATCTGGGAAGAAATTGCCACAACCTCTGTAGCTGTGTGACTGGGTGAGACAACTGTTTTGGGTTATTTTCTCATGTATCAAAATGTGATTGTAATGGTATCTACATGGATGGATCTAATGGAGCTTGGTGAACTCAGCACAGGAACTGGCTTCCAGAAATGGTCTTTGTTATGATTCTGTATACCTGTGACCACAATAAAGACTTACTGAAAAGTGGATCCCTGAGGACAGGCATATATGGTGTACCAGTGAGGACACATCCTGAGAACAGTGTTGTCAGGTGATTTTGTCACTGTCTTAAACATAATGACTGTGCTTACACAAGCCAGGGTGGTTATCATGTCGCTAGGCAACATATCTTATGATACTATCATCATATGCACTGCCCACCATTGACCAAAACGTCCTACTGCGCTGTAGGACAGTAGTAATAAATAACCCAGATGGAAGAAATCCAAAGTGAATCTCCCCACACATGTCTGAATTCTGATAATATGAATTTCCAGGGAAGTTCACCTCGTGGCTGATACATAGAAAGAGGGAGTGGCCAGGACCATACCATCTCCTTGAGGGCATGACCCCAGCAACCGACAACTATGCTCCATCTCTTAAAGACCACCAGTATCAACAGCACCACTCTCCTGTTCAGGCCTTTGACACTCTGGCCTTTGCAGCGTGGCTTGGACCGGCCTCAAATGGCTTCACTAGTCCCATTTACTTCATCTCAGCACCCACTCTGCTCCAACAGGCTCCTTTTCAAGAACTCTGTGCCTCTCTGTGACTTATGATCCTGACTTCAGACACTGTAATTCTTCACTCACAGGCTGAAATCCTCATTCATCCAGGCTCATTCATATCCGTGAAACTCGCTCAGCTCATCCCCAGTGCAATTGATCAGCTATTTTAGGCAAGGAAAATTATACCACTTGTTTCCTGGACATTGGCATCTCTTGTTGACCCTTGTTCCTCGGCCATCCAGCGTGTGAAGCCCTGGGTTGGGGGCATCAGGTCCTCCAACCCCAGAGAAGCACATGCACTTTTGCCAGAGAGGCACATGCACTTCTGCTGACGATGACTCTGTGGTGATGCTGAGTGTTGGCACAGACCATGGTATCCGCTTGCTTGTGTGGAATGAGGGATTCAGATTGTGTGCCAAGGCTCGTCCAGCTTCAGGATTTTGCTGTTGATGGGCTCCATGAGGCCCTTTCACAAACTAGTGGTGACCAGTCTTCACAACCCCAGCCCACCAGCTCTGTAAACGAGAGGTTCTCCTGTCCTTCTCAACACGCACACCAAGTCCACAGCTCCTCTCCTGAGCAGATTCTCCATAACCTCCTGTCCTGCCTGGAGAGAGATTCCATCATCATCCTCTAAGGCATATGGAAGTCTTTGTCCTAATAGAGGGGATACAGGACAGGTGGGGGGAATAAATTCCATTGTCTGGCGGCTCCCTTTAGCTCCATTCTCTATAAACAAAGTGTTGGGAATTTTTCAGTCGTAAGAAATATAGTTAATGCACTCCCTCCCAGGCTCAGGTATCACTGTGGAAGAGAGGGAAGAAGAGCCAGAGGCAATGGATTACCACAAGGAGACAGTGACTTCCGGCTCAGCAGGGCAGTTGCACATATGAACTCACTGTGGCTGTGACAGACAGCATGCACACAACCTGTGTGAGCCCAAGCCACCCAATCCCAGCACAGAGAGGGAGGGGGGTATTAAATCTCACATCCAGCCAAGGAACTGCTGAGAGAAGGAGAGACCGTTTACTCTAAGAGGGTAGCCCCTGGTAAGTTTATCACACTCCAACGAGAGAATAGACATCCAAGAATGTATGGAGAACATTGGTTTTGAAGCACTGGAGAGAGAGAGAGAGAGAGAGAGAGAGAGAGAGAGAGAGAGAGAGAGAGAGAGAGAGAGAGA
>CABHPR010150289.1:0-36718 GCA_902168415.1 Peromyscus melanophrys
GGGCTGGACCAACAAGCTTCTGGATTGTCCCAGCCTCTCCTTTATGCAGACTCACACTGCCTGCATCTGTGTCTTCCAAGCCGCCTAGAGAATCTGTCTGGGTGTGCAGGCGGCTAGACTTTACAGGGCGAGGGTGAGCATTTCTCTGTCTCTCTGTAGAAAAAACCACAGGTGAGGCAGCTACCTGGTTGAGCTGGGGTGGGGCGGATGATTCTCAGAGGAAGGTGGGAAGTTCAAAAGGCAATTCCTGCTTCTGTCTCAAACCCGTAAACAGATAGTTAGGGCTCTGACAGCACACAGACAAAAGGCAGACAGAAACAGCTCACATAAGGAAGCAGGGCATAGCCTCCGCCCAGAGTGGGAATTAAATGTTTTCCTGAGAGCAGAAAGGAGAACCACGATTAAAGCCAAGCTGTGACTCGAAGTCGGCCTCCATGACATCGTAAGTGTAGTGAGTAAAGGCCCTTAATTTGTACCTGTGTGTTGTGAATCTTAGTCTTACGGGACGTTCTTTCTTGACCCAAGTGCGTGAAACAAAAGTAATAATTAGGAGTGAGTCTTTGACACACACTGTCATTTCAAAGATGTGCGTATGGTTTTTATATTTCTATTGGTCTGTTTCTGTATGTGTGTGGAGAGACTGTGGGAGAGGGTGCATTGGCCTGGGTCTATTAGTCAGAACTCTTGACTGAGAGAGAAAAATGATGAAAACAAAAGAAATCAATAGTGTAGCCCAGTGTGGTGGCACACGCCTTTAACCCCAGCACTCCGGAGGCAGAGGCAGGAGGATTTCTGTGAGTTTAAGGCCAGCCTGGTCAACATAGTAAATTCCAGCCCAGCTAGGGTAATATAGTGAGACCTTGTCTCAAAAATAAATAAATGGTCTGGCGATGGTGGTACATGCCTTTAATCCCAGTACTAGAGAGGCAGAGAGACAATCTCTGAGTTCAAGGCCAGCCTGGTCTACAGATAGAGTTCCAGGATAGCCAGGGCTACAAAGAGAAACCTTGTCTTGAAAAACCCCAAAACAAACAAACAAACAAACAAATGCAGTAATAATAAGTATTCTGCCAGGTGTGGTGACCTTAGATTGTAATTCTGGCACTTAGGAGGTTTGAAGCAAAAGAATTAGCTGTTCAAGGTCATCCTCAGCTACATAGCAAGTCTGAGGCCAGCCTGAGACCCTGTAATAATTATTTTTCCTTACTGGCCCACACTTGGATCCAGGAGCTCATAGATATGAGCGCCTTACCTCGTCTTGCCTGTTTTCCCCGGTGGGAAAATTGCGTGTCTCTCAGGTAAATTTCAGGCTCTCTCTAATTGGCTCTAATTTGGTCACATGCACATTCTTCAGCCAACTTTGCGTCTTGGTTGGATCATCTACCTGTGGCTCAACGCAGAGGTTGTGTGGAGGAAGCGCCATCAACAGGGTAAGGATTGACACAGGAGAGAGGGGTTTCCTAGAGGAAACAGCAGGGCTGAGTCCAGAAGTCACATATCCACCTTGTTCCTGTTAGTCCCCTAAGGAAAAGCTGTAATGAACGATGATGGTGGTGGCACCTTGCTTGAGCAGCCACTATGTGCTGGGCACCATGCCAAATATGGTAGCATTCTCTTCAGTACTCCTCACAGCAGCCTTTGCCTGTTACTTATCTTGATTTTGACCGAGAGTTCAAGGAATTGGCCCAAGTTCATGTAGATAGTAAGACATGAAGATAGGTGGTTATTTCCCAAATCCTAAGCTCCTGGCTACCCTGGGAACTCCACAGAGTCAGTCTCTCTCAGATATATATTCTATCTCTATCGCTCTCTATCTGGGTAGCTTTATGTCAAAGGGCACACCCAGGGTCTGCTAAGGGGCCACATTGCAAGATTCAAGGCTGTAAGGAATAATAGGGGGATGGCAAACCACAGAGTCATTTATGACCCCTGGAGGGCTTGTCCTAGGGAGGCACCTGCACACCAGAAGTTTGACATCAAGGGAAGAACAATCTAAGGATCGTGAGGATGCAAGAGCCCTGCTTTCCTTGGTACCATCTCTCCACCCACCAAGAATGACGGCCAAGGATACGCCATGCAGGGATGCGCTAGGACTGACTTCCTGTTCTACTAGCCTGTGATTTGCATCCTTGAATAAACTTGCTTAATGTCTGCCAGACTCAACATCCATGAAATGGGCACAATAGCATCTTCCATAAGGGTTATGAGAATCTTTTTTTCTCTCTCTCCCCTCTTCCCCTCCCTACCTCCTCCTTCCCTCTCTTCCTGGGGTTCTGGGGATTGTATGCTGATTCTTTCCAAATAAGACCTACTTAGGTAGGTGTGGCCACTCACGTCTGTAATCCCAGCACTGGGAGGCTGAAGCAGGAGGATCGCAGTAAGTTTGAGGCCAGCCTAGACAAAGGTCCAGGCCAGCCAAGGCTACACAGAGAGACCTGCTTGTCTCCCAGTGACTGCTGCTCCCAGCTGCTTCCTTGCCTCACACACCATTCCTCTTCTCCCCATTGGGGGAGACTTTAGCAAAAGCAAGCAGAAATGGCTAGTCCCCTTTGCCCGTTGGGGCCAACCTGCTGGACCTTGCTCCCTTTCTCCAGCATCAGCAGCTCTCGAGACACAACAGGAGCATATTGCCATCCAGTCCCTGAGTTCTGAGTTCAAGTGCCAGCTCAGCCTCTCTCTTCCTAGTCTTGTTTGCCACTCCTTTCAGGTGAGAAGGCACATTCCCCTTGAGATCTGATGCAAACCCTAGTTGCAGAGCCCCTGCCCCGTGGGGAATTATTTATTCACTGGGTTCGGGGACAAGGCTGAGTGAGCCAGGCTGCTTGGGCGCAGGACCAGGGAAGGGTCTGGTAAGCAGAGGGGGCCCTCACTCTTCCACGTCCCATCTCCTGAATAATTCATGACAAATAAAATGGCCGGGGCCAGACCTGGGCCCTCCCTTCTCCTGACAGGGAAGGGAGAAAAGTTTCTAATTACAGATCAGCCTGCCTGGCTCCCCCACGGGCCCCTGGGCACTGCACACAGGGGGTATTTATGGGACGAGACTGGAGGGGAGGGGCTCTGTCACAGCCCCTTTCCTGAGGAACTCAACCCCATTTGAAATTGTAGCCTTGCCCAGACTAAGTGGGGGGAGGACAAGGGTGGGGTAGGTGAGGAAACTTAGAATCCATGGGCAGGAAGAGAAAAACCTTCGGAGAGGGCAGGGAAGAAGCATCCGGAAAAAAAAAAAACATCAGGTCAGGGAGGAGCTCTAGGGAAGACTCAGCAAACAGGAGTGATGGTATCTGAAGGGAAAAGATTTGCCGAAGTCCTGTCTCCGGCAGTGACGTCTGGGTATCCTGGCTCCAAAGCCAGCTCCCTTAGCTCTACCATAACATCTGTAAAATGGGAGCTTGCCCTACCCCACATCACGCCTGCGAGTTACGAGAGCTGATGTCTGCCCAGTGCTCAGAACGCCGCTGGTACTCAAACTAAAAATAACACACGAGCGAGCCTGAGGAGGTGGCTTAATGGGTAAAATGCTTGCCACATAAGCGTGGTGGCCTGAGTTTGGATCCCCAGCAGCCACAGGAAGGCTGAGTGTGGTGGTGGTTGCCTCTAATCCCAGGGCTGGTGGGGTGGTGGTAGAGGGAGAGACAGGATGAGGGGCAGGGCCTGCTGGCCAGGAACTCGCGCCAAAATGGGTTGCTCCATGTGGAGAGAAGCCATTTCCAAAACGAAAGCTCTCTAAAGTGACCTCTGATCTCCACACCCATATACACACAGGCGAGTGCACCTCCCCAGCACGCACATACATATGCATGCATATATATTAGCAATAGCGTAGTTTTAGTTGAGTGCATATATATATAATAGTACATACACTATTATATGTACATTATATGTTGTATTTACATTATACTACATCTCTGGAGAAGATAGGGAGAGTGAAGATGACCAGAAGGTAGGATGAAGGAAAGATAAGAGGCGGTTACCACGATTCACAGAGAGCCCATTGGACTGAGTACAGCATGTAGCAGAGAGCTTCCTTGGCGTGTGCAAGGTCCTAGGTTCCATCCCCAGAAACCCTTTCAAGAAAAAGAAAGATTATTTTCCTTCAGGCATGGAGGTGCACACCTTTAATCCCAACACTCAGGAGCCAGAGGCAGGGGGATCTCTGTGAGTTTGAGGCCAGCCTGGTCTCCAGATTGAGTTCTAGGACAGCTAAGATTACACAGTGAGATCCTGTCTCAATAAAATAAAATAAAAAGTTTAAAAATAAATAAAAAGCAAGCATGATCTTCATATGTTATACCATTATATGCGTGTTTTTGTTGTTTTTTGTTTTTTAAACAGTTTCTCTGTTTGGTCTCAACTTTGGAATCCTCCTGTCTCCACTTCCTGAATGTGCTAGGATTACAGGCATGGGCCACCACAGCTGGCCCATGATAGTAATTCTTTTAAAAGAATAAAAGCTGGGCTGTGGTGGTGCCCGCCTTTAATCCCAGTACTCGGGAGGCAGAGGCATGTGGATCTCTGTGAGTTCAAGCCCAGTGTGGTTTACAGAGTGAGTTCCAGGATAGTCAGGGCTGCACAGAGAAAACCAGTCTCGTAAAACAACATAAAGGAGTGGGCTGGGGCTGCCGCTTACTTGATAGAGTGCTTGTCCAGCATAAAGTCCTGGAATGGACCCCCAGAACCATGTAAATCAGGCACAGGTTTGCACGCCTGTGACCTCAGAATGTGGGAGATGGAGGCGGAGGATCGGGGTTCCAGGTCATCTTCAGCTACATATTGAGTTCAAGGAGACCCTGTCTGGAGAAACTCCAGGACTAGGCCGCCTGGGTTCAACTCTGACTTTTCTGGCTGTGTCGTCTTGGGAAAGTTACTGTATTCAAACACAGGAGTCTATGGAGGCCATGCCTATTCAAACCGCAACACTCCTTAAGTTAAAATCTTCAAGGGAAAGGTCTTAATAATCAAGAGCATTTATTGCATACCTACAGCATACGGGTTCAATGTTCCTTGTGAACCTGCTCTCAACTAAATCAGGAAGCGTCTACCTTCACTCTACAGAGGAAGAGGCTGAAATGGAAGGACCTTGGGAGCAGAGTAAGATGTCAGGGCAGGCATTCACCCACCAGCACAGGCCGACCATCAGACCTCGTTCACAAAAGGAGCTAAACATGGAGTTCTTGTAGGATTTCATGTCTATGAAATTCTAGGAAAATGCAAACTAATCTATAGCGACAGAAAACTGATGAAGGGTTGCCTTGGGAACAGCAGGAAGGAAGGACACTGACTGTCAGGGGCACGTGGGGTGTTTTCTGGGAGATGGCAATGTTTTTCATATGACAGTGAACTACTCTGGTATGTGCAGTTGTCAATGTTCATTGAACTAGACACTCAAAACGGGTGTCTTTCCTTGCTTATAAATTGTTCTTCAGTGAAGCTAATTGTTTTTTAAACAAGGAAATATAGCTGTATACCAGATTTGAGGTCCCTGTAACCCATCTTATGTTATTCGAGTATCTCATTTCAACCTCATTTTCATGCAGTAACTGTATCAGATTCCCCTCAGTTCTCAGCAAAATTCTTTTTGAAAAAAAATTTTTAATGACCTATTTTTATTTTATGTACATTGGTGTTTTACTTGCATATATGTCTGTGTGAGGGTGTTGGATCCCTTGAAATTGGAGCTAGACAGTTGTGAGCTGCCATGTGGCTGCTGGGAATTGAACCTGGGTTCTCCAGAAGAGCGGCCAGTGCTCCCAACTGCTGAGCCGTCTCTCCAGCCCCCGGTAAAATTCTTTTAAAAAAATATTTATTTTATGTATATGTGAGATTGTATGTATGTATGTCTGTGCTTCGCATGTCTGCAGGGCCCAAGCAGCCTAGAAGGGCGACAGATCCCTTGGCACTGAGGTTAAAGATGGTTGTCCACCTCCATGTGGGTGCTGAGACTTGAACCCTGGTCCTCTGCAAGAGCAGCCTGTGCTCTTAACCCTGAGTCATCTCTCCCTCAGCAAAATTCTTTTTTTGTTTCGAGAAAGGGTTTCTCTGTGTAGCCCTGGCTGTCCTGGAACTCACTCTGTAGACCAGGCTGGCCTCAAACTCAGATCTGCCTGCCTCTGCCCTCCAAGTGCTGGGATTAAAGGCACTACAAGTTTAGCAAACATTTTTTGACTGTCAGTGCTGGGGATAGACCCAGAGCCCAGGCAAGTCTTTGTCCATTGAGCCACACTCTCAGTCCCTGGCCCTCAGCTTGGTTCTTAAACCCAAGATTCAGATCAATAAATAATTCATAGCCACCCTGGTTTTGCTGGATGCCAAGGTCACCGTGTCTGGTGGGGAAACAAACAAAGACGGACACATGGACTCAGTGCAGGGTGATAAATGGACTAACGGGCGAGTTACTAGGCCACACTAGTATTAACAGATCTGCCCCTTGCTAGCGCTGTGCATTTGGGGGTTAACGCCCTCAGCATAACAGACCTCCATTTCCATCTCTGAAAAATGGAGGTCACGCAAGCTCAAATCTGGAGGAATGCTGTGTGAGTTGAAGGGACCTGGGGTACGGCATGTGCTATACTTCTGCAGAGCAGGGGGGGGATTACCAATTTGAAGCTAGCCTGTGCTATACAGAGTTCAAGCCCAGCCTGGGCTACATACACACTGAAGCCCTGTCTTAAAAACAAACAAATAGCAAAACAAAACGCACAAAAACAAAAACAAACAAAAAAACCAAAAGCAAAACAAAACAAAAAACAAAACAAAAAAAAAAGGATCCAGCCGATATCAAATGCTTGGGGGATCTAGGCATAGAAAGTGCTAGGTAATTGTTAACTGTCCTTATTGTGATTGAAGAGCTGGGAGCTGGAGAAGGGCACAGAGGGAGGGGGGCTCCCTGCCCAACCTGAGGTGGGAGATGGGCCAAAGATGCTTTCCCAGAGAGGTGATGATACTCGGAGAAAGGATTGGCGGGTTCAAGTGGTCTTGGGAGTAGGAGGGAACGGGAACAGCTTGGAGCAAACGCTCAATAAATATTTACTCAATAAATAAATTAAAAAAAAAAGAGAAAGTAAAGACTATTCGAGGAGGCCTGCCGGTAACCAGGGGGACAGATCAGACCCGCTAGGGCAGACTGGGGGGTCCTCAGGAGGCGGAGTCTGGGGTGGCTGCACTGTTGACACCTTCCGACCCCACCCTGTCCCCAGATGGACTTGGGACCCCTCCCCACCCCACCCCCCACTCCCCGATCTGCGGCCTGGAGCCTATAGAAGGGATGCTACGGAGGAGGGCTGGGGGCCCGAGGGTCCTCGAGGGCCTTCGCCCCTAATGAGAATCGGCCCGAGTCCCCGCGAGGCGCCTCTCTCCCGTTGTCCGAGCCACAAAGGAGAGGGATCAATGCAAGGCGGGAGCGGCCGAGGGGCCTCCTCTTTGTGCGGCTGTCTCGGGCCTGTTTGCGCCGCCGTCTCCGCGCCCCCATTGATCAGGCATGTGGAAAGATTCCGCCTCCCGGGCTCCCTTTGTGGCCGCGTTGCCAGGCTGCGGCCGGCGTGACTGCGCGGCGCGCAGGGCCGCTCCCCCTGCGGTGGGCACGGGCTTGTGGCGAGCCGGGCGGGGTCCCGGGAGGGTGGCGACCGACCGCCAGATTCAGTAAGCGAAACTAGAGGACGCCCTATTAAGTTCTTGCTTATGACTGATAACAAAAAGGGGGAAACAAAAATGAAGTATGTCCCAAATATTGTATCGGGCATGCTTGTACCACGTGTTGTTTATCTGACATTCAAACTTCGCTCAGTATCCTGGATCTCATGTGGCATCCTAGGAGACAGGGATGCCGGCATTTACACGTCATCCTGTGGGATTTTTGTTTGTGAGCTTGCTTTTTGTTTTGGCCATGTCTGCGCATACTCTCTGAACTCCACCCTCATCCCCCCACCCCACCCCACTTCCCGCCCCCCCTACTCGCCAGGTCACTCTATGTAACAGAGGCTGGCCTCGTACCTATATAGCGTGGCCTGGACTGGCTTCAAACTCAACATCCTGCCTCAGCCTCCTGAGAGCTAGGAGCACAGGCCTTTGGCACATTACCTAGCTAGGCTAAATTGAATTCAGAATTTTTATTGTGCTGGGGGTTGGACTCTCCAGTGTATTTGCGCTCGGCTGGTGAACCACACCTCCAAACATGAACTACTCTTTACTTATTTCCTTCCTTCCCTCTCCCTATAGCCTCCCTCTTTCCCATTATCCCCAACTCCCCACGCACTGACATGGTTGGGTGTAGCCCAGGCTGGCCTCAAACTCACTGTGGAGCGGCAGAGAGAGGCCCTTGAATTCCTGGCCCTCATACTTCTATCTCCTAAATCTGGGATTAGCGGTACCACAGCTAGCACTGTTTTCCTTTAAATGGAAAAAAAAAGTTGTTGCTGCTTGAGACAGGGTCTCACTATGTAGGCCAGGCTGGCTTAGAATCCTCCATCATCCTGCTTCAGCTTCTGGAGTGCTGGAATTACAGAACCGCTTAAATAAGAACAACTATCATTATCATCATCATCATCATCATCATCATCATGGCTGGGTGGTGATGGCGCACGCCTTTAGTCCCAGCACTGGGAAGGCAGAGAGAGGCAGGTGGATCTCTGTGAATTCTTGAGGCCAGCCTGGTCTACAGAGTGAGTTCCAGGACAGCTAGGACGGTTATATAGAGAAATGTTGTCTTGGAAAACCAAAAAAGGAAAAAACAAACCATCATTATTGTTTTTATTGAGATCAGGTCTCACTGTGTAGACCAACCTGGCTCTTAACTCCCAGAGATCCACCTGCCTCTGCCTCCTGAGTGTGGGGACTAAAAATGACTACTACCACATTTGGCTAGCATGAAATATTTTTAAAAATTTAACTTATTACAGTGATATAATAATACATATACATTAGTGTGAATAGATTTTTAAAAGATTTATCTTATTCATTTATGTATATTTATGTGTGTGTGTGCACAAACTCTCTAAACCTAGTACAAGTGTCCACGGAGGTCAGAAGAGTACATCAGATAGCTGAAGTTACAGGCGGTTGTGAGCAGCCCAATGCGGATGCTGGGAACTGAACTTGGGTCCTCTAGGAGAGCAGCAAGCACTCTTAACCACAAGCCCTCTTTCTAGCCCCAAACTTGGATAAATATTAAATCTACTTCCTGGCAAGTTGTTACCTTTGGGGACACTGCTGTGAGAGAGACTGCATCCACATCAGGACGTGTAGAATGTTCCCTTTGGGTTGATTGGAACTCCCTTCCCTGGTGACAAACGGTCACCAGTTTGACATCTGTACCAAGGACTGACATCGGGCGTTCTTGAACGTCACTGGAATGGGACTGTATAGTCTGTACTCCGAGTCTCGCTGTCTCTTCTCAATGCTACTCCTGGGAGGTTCATCCATGCCGTGGGTCGGCTCCATCTTCTGTGGCTGAGGAGTATTCCGTTGCATGATCATGTCACGTTATGTTCTCCCGTTCTCCAGGGGAGGAATGCCTAGCCCCGGATCTTTCCCGGGTTGTTTTCTTTTTGAATCAGGGTCTCAATATATAGACTAGGCTGGCTTCAAACTCAGCGCTCCGCCTGCCTCTCTGCCTGCCGGATTAACGGTGTTTGCTCCAGCGCCTCAGCTCTTTCCAGCTTTGCTCGGACCACATTCGTACCAGTCAAATTTCAAGGTCTTCAACGTATTTCACCCAAGCCAGACTGTGGTCCAAAGACTTCAAACGCTACTTTTATGTCTCCTCCTGCACATGCGCTATGTCTTAAACTGTCCTGCGTTTATGGGAACTCTGCGAAGACTGCCCTCTTCTGTAGCAACCACCGCCTCAAGCCTTACTGAAGAAGTTACCAGAACAGGCAACACGAGAGATGTGACTTTAGAGCAATTGGCCAGCATACACCAGGGTCTCATTCAGCACGTGTTGGGAGATGGCAGAGCGGGCTGACTTAGTGGACCCTGGGCAAGAGAGACCCTCTGCTCCCAGGCTTGTCCTTAGGTAAGGTGGTGGGATGGTGTTAATGATCTCCCTAGGTGGTTGGGTAGCATAGGTGGGTAATGCTTAGGAAAAATACAAAGCACAGCAGGATGTGGCAGTACTGTAATCCTGGCACTCAGGAGGCCTAGAAATTGAAGCGTACCCTAGACTACTTGAGGCAGTGCTGAATTCCAGGCTAGCCTGGGCTACATAAGAGCTGGTCTTAGCCAAGCGTGGTGGCGCACGCCTTTAATCCCAGTACTCGGGAAGCAGAGGCAGGCAGATCTCTGTGAGTTCGAGGCCAGCCTGGTCTACATAGGGAGTTCCGGAATAGCCAGGGCTGTTACACAAAGAAACCTTGTCTCCAAAAACAAAACAAAACAAACAAACAAAAAGAATCTGGTCTCAAACCAACAGCAATTAAAACAGCACAAGGCTAGCCCATAGTGGCTGTTCCACATGGCAGTCGCTATCAAGTTTTTATTATTGTTTTTGTGTTTTATTTTCCATTTGTTTGTTTGCTCATAGTGGGTGGCATGCAGGGACATGTGTGTGCCATGGTGTGCATGTGGCAGCGAGAGGAAAATGGGGGGGAGTCGGTTCTCTCCTCTCACCACACAGATCCGGGGGGACCAAACTAAGGTTGTCACATCTGTCAGCAGGAAGTTTTGCCTGTAGGGTCATCTTGAAGACCCTCATATCAAGTCCTTCATCCCAGACTGGTGAGCAGGCACATCAGACGCCTGCTTTATTCCAGCAAGCCTTTGGAGTAGATACTATTCTCACACACCTATTTCACAGAGAGGCCAAGCCAATTGCTAAGAAAGCATGATAAAGCCGGGAGGTGGTGGCACATGCCTTTAATCCCAGCACTCGGGAGGCAGAGCCAGGCGGATCTCTGTGAGTTTGAGGCCACCTTGGTCTACAGAGTTGAGATCCAGGACCGGCACCAAAACTAAAAAAAAAAAAGAAAGCATGATAAATGGTAAAGGTACTTCACAGTGTGGTTTCCTAAGCCAGGCACGGGAGGGACAGATATGGCTCCTGCTTGGAGATGGCTCCTGCTTGGAGAGTAGAGCAGGTTGTACGGATGAGCTGTTTACCTCCTCCTTCCTGCCTCTGTCCCCTACTGGTACCCACCCCAAAGGCAGGTGGGAGGACAGGCTGGAGGAGAGGAAGCCCAGCCCTCCTCCAGTGGCCGTGCTCAGAATCACTACCTGCCACCTGAAGGGCACAGGAACTGATGATCTCAGCGGATTAGCGGAACAATTCCGATCCCATCCTCAGCCCCGAAGCTGGGTCTGTGCAATCCCATTTCAAGCCGGCTTTCTTTAGCTGGCTAATTAGGGAAGGGATATGGGGGCATAACCTTAAAGGGCCTCTGCGCCTAAGGGCCCAGTCTGCAACTCGGAGCTAAAAATGGACCTGACCATCCCTACAGCCCAGAACAGTGTGAGTGGCCCCCTCCCCACAGAGTCTCCCCCAGGCTGCAGGCATGTGCCCCCACCACAGAGTTGACTGGATTTCCTCTTTCCACGTCCTTCAGCTCTTCTCCAGTGCAGCTATCAGGCCAATAGATGGAAACTCTCTTATGAGTTATGAGTTTAGACACCTTTCTTGTTATCCAGGCTGACCTTCAATTCCTGAGTTCAAACGAGCCCCCCTCCCATGTCAGCCCCCTAAGCAGTGAGGACCACAGTCATAGGGGATACTGTGAAATATAACTAGAGCTAGCCTCTAATTCCCTATAAGGCCAAGAATGACTTTTAAGTTTCTGATCCTCCTGCCTCTACCTCCCAAGCATGCAGCCCCCAGGACCTCTGGGTTTATGCAACTGCTGCCAACTAATCTCAGAGCTTTGTATATACTATGCAAATAACCTGCATTCTCAGCCCTCGAATATATATATTTTCAAAAATATTTTTCACTTTTAAATTCTTTTTTTAAAAATAATTTATTTTTATTTTGTGTTCATTGGTGTTTTGGCTGCATGTATGTCTGTATGACGGTGTCAGAAACCTTGGAATTGGAGTTACAGATAGGTGTGAGCTGCCATGTTGGATGCTGGCAATTGAACCCTGGGCCCTCCGGAAGCACAGCTAGTGCTCTTAACCCCTGTGCCATCTTCCCAGCCCCCTAAATTCATTTTTTAATTTGTGTATGTGCATGTGGATGAAAAAAAATGGAGAGAGGGGTCTCACTATGTAGCTCTGGCTGTCTTGGAACTCGCTTTGTAGACCAGGCTGTGCTGGAACTCACAGAGATCTGCCTGCCTGCCTCCTAACGCCCCCCCCCTCAAGTGCTGGGATTAAAGGTATGTGCCAGGAAACTTAGTCTCAGATATAAGTTTAAAGTAATTACAGCACAGAGACAGTGGTCCAGAACTCAGCCCTCTACCTATAATACAGTAAGGCCTCCAGCTGGATGCTAACAGGGGGACCTGGCGTGGCCCCTTCCATACCTGCTTGTGCCACTTGGCTCTCAAACCGTGTGCTGCGGCTCTGGTTTCTAAGTTTCAGAAATTAAAGAGGACATCAGAGTTGAAGAGGGCAGAACACAACCTTTGGGGTGAGGTAGAGCTGGTTTTGAATCCTGACTCTGCTCCTTCCTGTGTGTTCTCGGGCGAACTCTAAACCTCCCTGAGACTATTTGATCATCCATCAATAGGACCGATCTAGTCATGCTGGGGACAGGAGGGGACTGCGGGTGCAGCTTAGTTGGTGGAGTGCTTGCCTGGCATACTCAAGATCCTCGTTTGGGTCTCCAGCCACGTAGGCAAACAAACAAAATCCTGCTTCGGAAATGACCTATCAAGCCAGGCATGGTGTTCCACACCTGTAATCCCAGCACTCAGGAGGCTGAGGCAGGAGGATCAGGAGGATCAGGAGTTCAAGGCCAGGTTAGGTTTTTTTTTTACAGCTGGATGGTGTCTTAAAAACAAAAAACAAGGGAAGGAAGAGAGAGAGGGAGGGAGGGAGGGAGGGAGGGAGAGGAAAATGAAGTTAGAGGTTTGCCTAACATCTACAAAGTTTCAGAGAGAGGCTCCAGTCCACCTGACCCTAAAATCAATGGCTTTTCGACAGAGAAGGGATGAGTGCTGTGGCAGCCACCACCCTTGCCCCACTTAGCCAGGCAGGCTCAGGTGTCTTAGTCACCACTCCGTGAAGCATTGTGCTGACCTCCGGGAGAGAGCTCAGAGCTCAGCACAAGATGGATGAGGCATGGCAGGTTTCTCGTTTCCCTCTGAGGGGGTGGTATCTGGGATTACCGGATCAACGTAATCCTGTAGGTGGGTGGGAAGCAGGTCAGGTGGAGGGACGGGCAACGACAGAAACCCAGAGGCGAGATCCAGCTGGGGACTTGGAGGAACTGCGCGGGGCGGGCAGCCAGTGTGACTGAGAACTAGGAAGAGCCTTCATCAGGCAGGACGGTGGACCACTAAGAACTTTCTAACCACTCCTTTCACTGGTTTCCCTCTGGTCTCCCTTTCTTCCTTCAGTGCCTTCTGTTTCTCAGGCCCGGGGCCAGGGCTGTCTTCCATTCTCCCCACTTTGCATCCTCCCTCCTCTGCCCCCTCATCCTCTTCTGAAGAGCCTCCCCACCCCCACAGGCCCAGTTCACACCCACCCCTGCCCCTCCCGCCCCTCTCCCCCTGACAATGAGGCCTGAACCCTGAGACCAGTTAGCCACAGCATTGTCCCTTTAAGGAATACCGAAGTCCGGACACCCCTCTCCTCCCCCACCTGAGAACCAATTTGGGTTCCCGAATTCAAGTAGAGGCTTTTGTGTGTCACGTGTTTGGGGAACAAAGCCCTCTGCGGCAGGAATAAAAGCTCCCATTCAGGGGCCCGTTTGTTCTCATTCTAAACGTTTCCACTCCAGCCTTGCCTCTTTCCTGGGTTCCCAGGGCCGCCCAGCTCGGCCTCACCTTCTTGCCTCAGCACCAGGCATGAATGCCCTACCCAAAGCAGGTGGCCACAGACCCAGGGCTCTGCCCACCTCCCCCTCCCACCCCAAAGAGATCAAATGACACCAGCTGGCCCTGAGCTGTGCCCTGTTCTCTCTCTCTCTCTCTCTCTCTCTCTCTCTCTCTCTCTCTCTCTGTATGTTAATGTCCCCAAGGCATCTGAGACCCACAGAGTTTAGGTAGTTGTCTGAAGTCATGCTGCTGACCAGAGAGGGAGTCTGGACACTTAGCTGGAAGACAGGACAGACTACAAGACACAATGACTTTGGCAAAGCAGGTAGCCTGTGGGGTCAGTCACCTGCTGGGAGTTAGGGCCCCCACTCACAGTGCCTGTGAAGGAGGTCACAGTCGCAGGCAAGCCTGAGGCAGACAAGTTGGAACTTAATCTTTGAGAGAAATAGTGGGTTGGTCAAGTCTATGGTGGAAGAAGAGCCAGCGCCAGGGAAAGCCACGTGCTGGAGCCTTTAAAAAGAATGCACTGATATTTGTCTGGTGTGGTGGCGCACATCTTTAATCTCAGCACGCAGGAAGCAGAAGCAGGTGGGTCTCTGTGAGTTCAGGGCCCAACTGGTCCACATAGCAAGGTCCAGGCCAGCAGTGGCTACATAGTGAGACCCTGTCTCCAAAAGAAAAAGGGAAGCGGGAGAATATGTTGATCTGGAATGGTAATTGATACGTTGCCAGGAGACTTGGTGAATACCGTGTAATCCGGTCTGTGTAAGAAGACTGGAGAGATGGCTCATGGGTTAAGAGCATATACTTCTCTTGCAGAGGACTTGAGTTCTGTCCCAGAACCCACATCAGGCAGTTGACAATTACCTGTAACTCCAGCTCTAAAGGATCCAGTGCCTCGGGCATCTGTGGGCATCTGCACTCACATATACATGTTTTATTTATTGTAATTTATTTTTTTCTTCCTGCTACCTCAGCCTCCATTGCTGGAGTTGGTTGCAAATATACCTGGCAAACAGGACTTTTTTTTTCTTTTTCTGGTACTGGGCATTGAACCAGGGTCTTCCACATGCTAGGCACACATTCTACTGTGGAGTTACATGTCCAGCCCCCAGTTAGCCACCTCAAAGTGTGCATCGTAGGACCATCCCAGTGTTGTGCATCGTTGTTTCTACCATTTCCTCCTTGTCCTCACCTCACCGACAAGCCTGTGGCTCATTTAACCATCACTCCACTTTTTAAAAAATTTTTAAATTCATTTTACATACCAACCACAGATCCCCTTCTCATTCCTTCTCCCTCTCTTCCTCCCTCTCCTCCCCCCTCTTCCCCCCCCTTGACCCACCCCTCATCTCCTCCTCCAAAAGAGTAAGTCCTCCCATGGGGGGACAGCTAAGCCTGGTACATTCAGTTGAGGCAGGACCAAGCCCCTCCCTGCTGCATCAAGGGTGAGCAAGGTGTCCCACCATAGGTAATGGGATATCAGTCCACTTTTCTCCACCCCCTGGAGGTAGCCCCTGACCTGCCTGCTGCTTCTCTAGCCTTGGCCCCATTTTGATAGGTCAAGTAAATGGAAATACATGACATTTTCTGTCTAGCTAAAAACATCTATGTTTACTTAGCATGAGTTTTTTTTGATTTCTTGATTGATTTTTTTGGGGGGTTTTCGAGACAGGGTTTCTCTGTCCTTAGCTTTGGAGCCTGTCCTGGACTAGCTCTGTAGCCTCGAACTCACAGAGATCCACCTGCCTCTGCCTCCTGAGTGCTGGGATTACTGGCGTGCACCACCATCGCCCGGCAGCATGAATTTTTTTTAATGCATGTATGTATACATGTGTGTGCAGGTGTGCATGAACTTGTGTGTGTAGGTTACCTGCATATTGTGTGTACAGTGTGTGATACTGTGGGCATGGGGTAGGTGGTGGTGGTGGTGTGTGGCAACCAAATCCTGTGTGCCCATGGGTCCAGCAATGGGAGCTCCATGCTATTCAGGTCCCTTTTATTTCATTTTGTATTTTATTTGAAAAGAAAAGGAGCCAGGCAGTGTTGGCACACGCCTTTAATCCCAGCACTTGGGAGGCAGAGGCAGGTAGCTCTCTGTGTGTTCCAGGCCAAACTTGTCTACAGAGTGAGTTCCAGAACAGCCAAGACTACACAGAGAAACCCTGTCTTGAAAAAGAAAGAAAAGGAGAGAAAGAGAAAGAAAGAAAGAAAGAAAGGGAGAAAGAAAGAAAGGAAGAAAGGAAGAAAGGAAGAAAAAGAAAGAAAGAAAGAAAGAAAGAAAGAAAGAAAGAAAGAAAGAAAGAAAGAAAGAAAGAAAGAAAGAAAAGACTCACTTTGCATTCAGGCTTCTTCTCATACTACCCCAAGTCCCAATTCCATCTGAATTTGCTCTGTTCTGTATACTGTAATGAACCCCAGTGTATGTACACACTGCTGAGATCAGAACCCTAGACTAGCTCAGGTTCCCAAACCAACATCTATAGCTTCATCTCATCCCCAGGCCAGATTCCCTTTGCTTTTATTCATTTTTGTCTTTATTAATGCCAGGTTAGTTAATTATTTTAATTTTAATTTTTTTAATTGTGTAGGGAGGCCAGAGGCTTTGGATTCTCTGGAGTGGGAAGACATAGTAGAGGAAGAAAAAAGAAAGAAAGAAAGAAAGAAAGAAAGAAGAATGTCTTTCTCCATCACTCTTTATTTTTATTTAGTTTTTTGTTGTTTTTTTTAATGTGTATACTGTATATCCGTATGTGTATGCATGTTCACAAATGTGTGAGCACACATCTGTGTTTGGGTGCATATGCATGTGTGTGTGTGTGTGTGTGTGTGTGTGTGTGTGTGTGTGTGTGTGCGCCTGTCCTCCTTGATTTCTCTCCAGAAGAACCAGGAACTCACTAATTCTGGCTAGTCTAGCCAGCAGCTTGTCCGGGCCTGCCAGGTTTTATGTGGGCTCTGAGGACTTTACTCCAGTCTTCACACTTGCATGGCAAGTGTTTTATCCACTGAGTTGACTCCTCAGTCCCTCCACCTCATGGAGAAGGGTCTTTCACTGAACTCCTCAGTCCCTCCACCTCGTTGGAAGGGTCTCTTACTGAACAAGGAACTTGCTGACTCAAGCAGGTGTGCTGGCCAGTAAGCCCCAGGAATCCTCCTGTCTCTGACTCTGCAGTGCTGTGATCACAGGCATGTACCTCTGTACCCAGCTTTACACGCATGTTACAGCTCTAACTCAGGTCCTCTGGCTTGGGAGGCAAGCACTTCATGAGCTGAGCCATCTCCCTAGGCCCCGCTTATGTGTAGCATTATCAGCTCATCATTCCCTGCCCACCACCCTTTTTCCCTCTTGCTGTTGGGACATAGAACTCAAATTGACAAAACTTTCTGTGAGGCTGTGAGGCTGTGAGTTCAATCCCCAGTACCACAATAGCTAAGTTAATTTAAAAAAAAAAATAAGTAAATAGGGGCTGGAGAGATGGCTCAGCAGTTAGGAGCATTGAATATTCTTCCAGAGGATCTGGGTTCAATTCCTAGGACCCACATGGTAGCTCACAACTGTCTGTAACTCCAAGATCTGACACTCTCACACAGACATACATGCAGTATGAACCATTGAACATAAAAAATAAAATAATAAAAGTAAATAAAACAATCATTGAATGGAAAAAGAAACTTTAAAGTGATGGGGATCAAATCCAAGTTCTTGCATAAGCCCTCTGCCACTGAACTACATTCCAAGGTTGTATCTTGGGTGTGTGTGTGTATGTGTGTGTTTGTGTAAATACAGTGTGCATGTATGTGTTGACATTCATGTGTATAAGTGTGGGTGCACAAGTACCACATCTTGTGTACGGAGGTCTTAGATGTCAGTCCTCACCTCCCACTTGGTTTGCGACCGTGTCTCTTTGTTTTTTGCCACTGTGTGTGCCAGGCTAGCTGGCTCTCTAGCTTCTGAGGAGACTCCTGTCTCTACGTCTCATCTCTTCATGAGCAGCTATGGATGACCTTGAAACCCCTATGCTGTAATTACAGATGTGCCCGACCACACCCCAGTCAAAAATATCTGGGTGTTTTTTGTCATCAAATATGAAACGTGCCAAAAGTATGACTGTACAAACTTAAACCCAATAAATACAAAGAATACATATCGACGAACTAGGCTTCTCTCTCTGGATCATTCTGAGTGGCTCTCAGGGACTCTAGCTTCTCTGGAGCCTGCTAATGCTGATGACCCAGCAAGCACAGCATTGCTACAGGGACAGCTGGGTCAGTTGCAGTAAAGCAGAATCGGGAAGTCCTCGCTTTTCAGGTTCAGCATCTCACTTCTAGGTCACAGTCGGAAGGACAGGTGTTGAACCCTGCTGCCTGCTCTTTCTAGGTGCTGTAATACTACATTAAGGAGCCGCTCTCACAGACTTGCTGATCTCCCGATGGTAGTTACAGAGTTCAAGGCAGAAGCCCGTTGGTGGAGGAACGGAAGGGACAGGAGGGGGCAACATGGACAGTCCCGGAAGCACCTCTGTGAGGTGACACCAAGTGATTGGCGTAGTGTACCTGGGCCAGAAGAAGAGGCCTGGGCAGAAACCCTTCTCTTCTTCTTACATGTGATGCCACTTTAGCCAAGGAGTGGCATGTCTCTGGACCTCATCTCTCATATGGATATACTAGTAATTAAAACAGCATCATAGAGTTATCTGATGAGCCAATGAAATAGCATGAGAAAGTGCTTAGGCTGCTGAAAGAGCTCAATAAACCATAGCTGTCATTATTATTACGTCCAAAGGCTTAAGGAGGGCAACGGATCCACCACATCGTGCATTCAAGATGGAGTGCCTACTGTGCGCTAGTCCACACCATGGGGAACAAGAGAAAACAATCCTTACTTTCGGGAAGGATTTAATGAGGCTGGGATGTAACTCAGCTGGCAGAGTGCTTGCCTAACATGCACCCTGGGTTCCACCCCCAGTGATCCATAAACTGGGATGGTGATGCAGTGGGGAGGTGGAGGCAGGAGGATTCCAAATTTGAGTTCATCCTCAGCTACATATTGAGTTTTAAGCTAGTCAGGGTTACATGAGACTCTGTGCAAAGAAAAAAAAAAAAAAGAAAGAGGATTAAGAGGGGGAGAGGGACGGAGAGATTCAGGGGCATTAATCAGGAGACACATGCACACAGTCACATGGGCACGAAAACACACAGTTGTAGCAAAGGCTGCAGGGAAATACAAGGGGCAAGGGAAAGTGAAGCAAGCAGAAGGTCTCCGTGGGGAAGTGACACTCATTCTGGACAGAAAAGGAAGAGGGAATTTATGAAGCACAGGAAGGAGAGGAGGGCGCAGTTGGGATAGAAAGCTCAGGCTGAGGAAGGGTGCCCAGGCTAAGATGGGTTTGCCCGTAGCAGGAAGATGCTGCAGAATGGAGAAGGACGCTCTCGGCAGACAGAAAAAAGCTCCGAGAGAGAGACATAAGGGATGGGTATTCTGGCCAGGGAGAAGGTTATTGCCAAGGATGAGTCTGGCGATTTCCAGATTCTTCAATTAAAAAAAGAGGGGCAACAACTGTAGGGCAGATGAGGCAGGGGCCAGGCCACACTGAGCTTTGTCATCTACTGACCATGTTTGGGATTTGCTCTACAGGTTAGAGGGAGCTGTTGAGTTTCAGCTAGAGCAGAGGGCGGTATGACACCAGGTCACATGTTGTCCCATGTCACTGAGCTACTCTTTTTACTTTCCTATGCCTGCATGTGCCAGTGGTCTATGCACATGTACCTGTTTGTGAGTGCATGCATGTGCATGTAGAGCCCAGAGGACAGTTTCAAGCATCTCTCTCTCTATTGTTCTCCATCTTATTTTTTGACACAGTCTCTTCACAAAACGCCGAGTTCCCCGATTCAGTGAGATTATCTGGCCAGCGAGCTCCAGGAGTTCTCCTGTCCCGGCCTCCCCAGTGCTAAGATTACAGGCATGTGTCACCAACCTTGGCTTTTATTTAGTGCTAGGGAACAGAAGTAAGGTTCCCACCATCGTGCAGTAAGCCCTTTTATGGATCACACCGTCATCCTAGCCATACTAGGTCAATATCGCTCAAGGAAGACAGCTCCTTGATTCACTTGATAGACAGAGAGGTAAGACAGAAGTAGTTGGATTTGAGCTGGAGAGATGGCTCAGAGGTTAAGAGCGCTGACTGCTCTTCCAAAGGTCCTGAGTTCAAGTCCCAGCCACCACATGGTGGCTCACAACCATCTGTAATGAGATCTGGCACCCACTTCTGCATACATAATAAATAAATAAATTAATTTAAAAAAAGAAGCCGGGCGTTGGTGGCACACGCCTTTAATCCCAGCACTTGGGAGGCAGAGCCAGGCGGATCTCTGTGAGTTCAAGGCCAGCCTGGGCTACCAAGTGAGTTCCAGGAAAGGCGCAAAAGCTACACAGAGAAACCCTGTCTCGAAAAACCAAAAAAAAAAAAAAAAAAAAAAGAAGAAGTAGTTGGATTCAGGTGTGACAACTTAAGAATCTGTGTTCAAATCCTGGCTCCCTATTTCTTTGCTATGTGGCCTTGGGATTCTATGCACAGTCTCCAGGCTTGGCTTTTCTCTACTGTGTGAAGTTAATAGGAGCTGAGGGTGTCAGTCCAAGACGTGCTTGGCATACTGGAGTCTGAGTCTCATAGACTCTATCCCCCCCAAAAGCCTCATGTTTTGAGGAATGGCTAAATGAATCAGTTGGTGTGTATTGCTTAGCAAGCCCATGGGATATTTTGTAAATGGCTGCTACTGCTGCTGTCTTTGTTTATCAGGAAGAGAGGGAGGGAAAGACGGGCTTGGTGATGGTTGGCCCTAGTGGAGTCAAGTCCCAAGGAAGAGCACTTAGCACTGTACTTGGAACATAACAGACATTTATTAAATATTCGCTGAATGAATAAATTCATGCACTTGATTTTTTGAGATGGAGTCTGTTGTAGCCTGGCCTCCGAGAAGAGGAAGACCTTGAACTCCCAAGCCTTCTGCCTTTCCCTCCCAAGCGCCATGAGCACAGCCTGACTTCCCCTCTCCATTTTTGCTAGAATAAGTTCTAGCCTGTGTAAGTCAGTGACCCTGGTTGAGCTTTACTGTAGACTGAGCGCCATGGCAGATACCAGAGACAGCAGCTGGGAGGAGGGGGGAAACACCAGTTCAGCCAAGCCACAAGGAGGGCTCTCTCCTCCATGTCTGCCTCTGATTCTGCTCCAATGCCAAACTTCTTTCCTCTCCATCCACTCTCTTCTTCCTTTGAGCCTCCGAGGTTCCCTAAAGATCTCATTCTCTGTTATAACTTCTTATGATGTGTCCTTGAGTTGGAGGCTAGACTCCATGAGAACTGGCGGAAGGTGTTACTCAGGTGGGATACTGCTGAAGTCACTGGCATGCTGGCAAAGGTGAGTTTGATTCACTGAATGAAAAGTCAAGATTCTTTCTTTTGTTTTTTGTTTTTCGAGGCAGGGTTTCCCTGTGTAGCCGTGGCTGTCCTGGAACTCACTTTGTAGACTAGGTTGGCCTCGAACTCAAGAGATCTGCTTGGGTCTCCTGAGTGTTGGGATCAAAGGCATGCGCCACCACAGCTGGCAGGAAGTCAAGATGCAAAGATGGGGCCACCAAGCTAGTTGTATGGTCTTGGACCGAACACTTCCTTGTCTGGATCTATAGCTAGAGTTTTTCTCTCCAGGTCCCACCAAGCCCTGGCAGTCCCGTAGCCCACTTATAAAATAAACATACAGATGCTTATATTATTTAAACTGCTCGGCCATTAGCTCAGGCCTACCATTGTCTAGCTCTTACTCTTATACTCAGCCCATTTCTGTTAATCTATATGTCGCCACGTGTTCTGTGGCTTTACCTGCTGCCTTTACATGATGCTCCCTGGACGGCAGGCTGGCATCTCCTCCTCTCCACCTTCCTGTTCTTTCAATTCTCCTCTCTGCTAGTCCCACCTATACTTCCTGCCTGGCTACTGGCCAATCAGTGTTTTATTTATCAATCAATCATCCACAGCACGGATCCCTGAGTGTCTTTCTGTGAGAGGGTGGCAGAACCTCTCCATGGTAACATGCGCTCAACCATTTTGAAACTGGTATACCAATGACGAACAACTTTCCCATGTGACACACTTCCGTGGGTATTCAAATAACGCAACCTGAAGTTCTAAGTCACCCCAGGTCGATCTCCCTACCAGGAGAGCTTGTCTAAAGGTGGAGAGCAGGAATGGCATCATTAGTGGACATAACCTTGACGCCACTCTCTCTCATTTGTCTCTTTGCTCTGCTCGCTTTTCCCTTCACACCTTTCCAAGACTCTGCAGCTCAAAAAATGAGGCCAGGGTTTTAGAGAGATGATTGAGTGGTTAAGGGCACGGGCTGCTCTTAGAGAGGCCAGAGTTCAGTTCCCAACACCCCTGTGCCGGTTACACAACCACCTGTAACTCCAGTCCCAGGGAATCCAACACAGTCGTCTGGCCTCCAAGGGCACAAGACGCGCGCGTGGCATACACAGAGCACTAGGAGAGTTCCAGGACAGTCTGGGGTGCATAGCAAGTTCAAGGCCAGCCCAGGCTACAGAATGAGACCCTTTCTCAAAAAGAGGGGGGTGGGGCATTGAGGATGTATGTAGCTCAGAACAGTGCTTGCTTAGCATGCCTGAGGCCCTGGGTCTAATTCCCCAGCAACAACACACACACACACACACACACACACACACACACACACACACATACACACATGCTTTTTTTTTCTTCATGCCATGGTTGGTTAAATTCATGGATGTGAAACAAAGCCTTACTGTATTAGGTACATCTTGCCCTGTTCCCCAATTACCTGTATCCATGGCAGACATTGATAATCAATCACAGATTTCCATCTTCACCCAGCCACAGCTACTGCCAGTCAGTAGAAAACTGAGTTCAATTTCCCATCTCTTGTATAATTTGGCCACTTTCCATTTTGCACATGAATAAACTAGGGCTCTGGGAGGGGAAGAGCATGCTTCAAGGTCAGAGACAGAGCCCCAGGCTCCTGCCTCCCTGTCAAATGCTTTTTCCTCTTTATTCGCTGACTCCAAAAGCTATTTTCTCTGGGACTGCTGAAAACCTGATCTCTAGGGAGAGGGCACAGAGCAGGGGACCCTGCCCTCTAGCCAGCCCTTCATCTTTATGCCCTGCCCGAAGTACAAGGGAAGCCCCTGCCAACAGCCTGCCACCCCCTCCCCCACGGGCACCAGCAACAGACCTGTGGTTTCTGTTCAGTTTCCCAAAATAAATACTTACACAAAATGTTTTTTTTTTAATTTTTTTTTATTTATTTTTACTTTTTATTTTTTTTTTAATAAAGGAAGCATGCTTTTAGCATCTTTGTGTTTGGCCCCTGAATTGTGGGATTATTAATTGACCAGACTAAATCAAATAGTTAATTACAGGCAGGAGGAGGCAACCCCGGTGGCCGAAAACATACAACTCTGAAAGCAGCCTCACCCCCTCCTTTCACCAACACATCAAACTCGCTCTGGTTGTCATTGGAAGCGACAGTGAGAAGGTGAAGAAGAGGGAGAGTCAGCAGATCTGGACACACTGGGTGTTCTCAGCTGGGCAAGCAGAATCGTTCAGTTAATTCCCTCATGCCAGGGCCGGGGCAAAAAAGCAAAGGGGGCCAACTCATGCTTGAGGTGGCTGGCTGTTTGCTCTTTCCTGGCTTGTCACCCTAGGCATCTCAGACTCGGTTTCTTCACCTGTAGGACGGGCATAAGACCATAACCTATATGTATTGAAATGCTGCCCTAGTTCCCATAGGGATGCATAATTACAGGCCGGTGAGACAGTTCAGTGGGTAAAGGTGCTTGCCGCTAAGCCTGCCAACCTGAGTTTGATCCACGAGCCCAACCTTGTAGAAGGACGTAAAAGGCTCTTGAAAACTGTCCTGACCTCCACATGCACACGGTGGCACACATGTGTGGGCACACACACATAAACGTTAAAGAGGCGTGCAATTATTATGTATCCTTTAAAACTGAAGTTATGGAGCTGGGAGTGGTCATCCCTGTGACGAGGGTATAGGGCGCTAGTCCCGGCTACTGATGAAGTTAAGGCAGGTAGCTAGCTTGAGCCGAGGGTTTTAAAGCCTCCCGAGCAATACGGTGAAACCCTCCCCATCTCAAACGGACTTATACGAATACAGCACCTGGGTCTGTGGGTATCTCTCAATGGGACAAAGCATGGCTTGCATGGGTAGGTCTCTGGGTTTGATACCCAGAACCAATAAAATAAGATAAACATAGAAGATATTTTGAGAGAGAAAGAGAGAGAGAGAGACAGACAGACAGACAGACAGACGGAGAGACTGTATCTACTACATTGTAGTGATTTTTAAATGATTTGGTTAAAAGTACAGTTGTAGCTGTGTAGGTGACACACCCTTAATTCCAAGTACACAGGAGACTGAGGCAGCAGGATCGGGATATTAAGATCAGCCTGAGCTACACAGAGAGACCCTGTATCTCAAACAAGAACAATCTAACTCCGCATAACAGTGCTTTATGCTTTATTATTTACTTATTTATTTGAGACAGGTTTTTCTCTGTGTATCTCCAGCTGTCCTGGAGCTTGCTCTGTAGACCAGGCTGGCCTTGTGCACCATCACTGCCTGGTTTTATTTTGTTTATGTTTTTGAGGTAGGGTCTCCTGAAACTCAGGTAGGCTTTCTATTTTTTTTTAATTTATTTATTTTTATTTTATTTGCATTGGTGTTTTGCCTGCATGTGTGTCTGTGTGAGGATGTCAGATCCTGGAGTTACAGACAGTTGTGAACTGTCATATGGGTCCTGGGAATTGAACCCAGTTCCTTTGGAAGAGCAGTCAGTGCTCTTAACCGCTGAGCCATCTCTCCAGCACCCCCAGGTAGGCTTTCAACTCGATAGGTAGCCTAGCTGGCCTTGTACTCCTGACCCTCCTGCCTCCACCTCCCCAGCACTGGGATTACATGGTGTGCCAGCGTGCCCAGCATTCATTGTGATGTTTCGGTACACATAGTGATGGTTCCACAAGCTGACACAGGAACTGAACCGTCCCTACAGCCTGATGATATCACAGACCTCGTCACACTGCAGCACAGTGGGTCACTCGCCTGCTTATGGCCAGGCTGCTGTGAATGTACCTACTGCCCCGCCAATCGTTAAAGGAGCAGGGCACGCATGATTATGTGTAGCACACATGCTTCCCAGGTGAGATCTCAACAGGCTTGCTGTTTCCTATGATGCGCTGTACCCCTCGCTATCTTTGCTTTATTTATTTACTTATTTTTTTGGTGTTGGAGATTGAACTCAGGGACTTACCACCCATTAGCACTTGGCAGATCCATTACTAATTAATCAAATTTATTTGTTTACTTTACATTGGCATGGAGTCATCTAATAGATCGTGGGCAACTTATCAGTGGCTACAGCTCCCCTCTCCCCCCCAGGACCAGCAGCTGTCAACTGCCTGTAGCTCCTTAGTTTGGGGGTGGGATCTCATGAGCCATGCCTATCCATGCTAAAATCTTGTCTGTCTGCTTAACCTACTGCAGGGAACCACATTTAGGAACAACCACTCACGGAACGATCACGTTGATCAGTTATGAATCTCCGTCTTTACTGCTGACTGCTGAAAAAAGAAACTTCTCTAAGAACAGCACGAATCTGTGAGTGTAAATGTACGTATCCAGAAGGAAGTTTGACAACATGCATTAAGTAAGGCAACAGTAGTAGTTTCCCTCTATGGTTTGTGATCTCCCCAGCTATGAACTTTTGATCAGGATTACAGTACGAGGCATGAATTCCCCACTGGAAATTATGGGCCAGGCCTCAAAGCCAATCAAAAAGGGATTGATTACTCCCATGACGGTTGCACCACATTACACTAGTGTGTCCATGTCGCCTGGCAGGGTCCACCACGGGGTAAGACCATGAGTTACTTTTCTTCCCCAGTTGCCTGCATATCACCTTCTGGCCAACAGGGAGGAGGTGTCTAGGTCACCTCCAGCTTGATTTCTCTATGTTCTGTGACCAAATGTATTATCTTTAGCAATAGGGTCTTACTATTCTAGTTCTGGTAGATGATCTAGAGTCACGGCAGTAGCCTGTGTTTTCTGGAGGGCTTTGTTGTTTCCCTGGTTGACAATTCATAGAAAGATATCCAGGCCTGGTACTGAAATTTTTGTTTAATGACTCATGTCTGATGAGTGTAGCGTTATCTACCCATGCAGGGAATTCTGTTCAAACAACTTCTTCTTCTCCTTCTTCGTCTGTTGGTTTTTGAGACAAGAGTTTCCCTGTGTAGCCTTAGCTATCTTGGAATTTGCTCTGTAGACCAGGCTGGCCTCGAACTCACAGAGATCCACCTGCCTCTGCCTCCCAAGTTCTGGGATTAAAGGCATGCGCCACTGATACTACCACTCAGCCTGTTCAAACTTATTAGTAAATATATATATGTATATGTATATACACGTATACATATATATTTAAATTAGCCTATAATATTCATATATCTTTTTCATTCATCCTTAGTTTTTTTTTACACCTATTTACTCTCATTCCATCTTGCATAAACATTCCATCTCCAGTTTTTTCCCCACCTTCCCTTCCTTGCATCCCCTATCCACCCAACTGGTATTTTAGAATGTACTCCTTCTACACATCAATAAATATACATATAATTAAGGGGACTAGAAACACAGCTCAGTGCTAGCTTGCTCCCCCAGCGCGCATGAAGCCCTGGGTTCAAGACTACAAGAAGTAAAAGAAAGAAAGAAATTTAAAACCTAAAGCTGGCTGGGTGGTGGTGGTGGTGGTGGTGGTGGTGGTGGTGGTGGTGGTGGTGCACACCTTTAATCCCAGCACTCGGGAGGCAGAGGTGGGCAGATCTCTGAGTTTGAGGCCAGCCTGGTCTACATTGGGAGTTCCAGGACAGCCAGAGCTATACAGACAATGTCTCAAAACAACAACAGCAACAAACAAATAAAAAAAAAAAACCCAACTAACTCTGATCGTGGTGGTACATATAATCTCAGATCAGAAGTTTAAGGTTGCTGGGTGTGGTGGTACATGCCTTTAATCCCAGCACTCTAGAGACAGAGGCACTCTGTGAGTTCAAAACCAGTCCGATGTACATAGTGAGTCCCAGGACAGCCCGGGCTACATAGATAGACCCTGTTTCAAACATCAACAATAACAAAACAACAACAACAACAACAAAAGTTTATGGTTATCCTCAATTTGAGTCTAGCCTGGGGTATGTGAAACATTTAAAATAATGTCTTTCTCTTTTTAAAAATAATGGTTCCAGTGGAAGCTGCAGACCGGGGTGTGTGGATCAGTCCTTAGCCCTCACCGGAGAAGCTCCTTTTTGCAGAGACCTACAGCTAGTCAATGTGCAGACAAAGAGAACGTGGAGTGCTCAGCTCTAAATGGGACACCTGTATCACACCTCCGTCCCCCAAGGCTCTGGGATCATCTCCGAGGAAGGGGCAGGAAGATTGTAAGAACCAGAAGGGGTGGACATCGGCATCGAATCAGTATTTCCTGGAAACGACAGAGCAGCTGCAAACACGAACTCACTGCGGCTGGGCTGCACGCACAAGACTTGCACCAGATCAGGCTGGCCCAAAACCCTGGCACAAGTGGGGGCAGGGATGGTGACATTCTAGCTCTATCTGAGGATCTTTGCCAACTGATGGCTGCTGAGGCACGCGCGTGCGCGTGTGTGCGTGCATGCGTGCGTGTGTATGTATATGTGTGTGTGTGTGTGTGTGTGTGTGTGTGTGTGAGAGAGAGAGAGAGAGAGAGAGAGAGAGAGAGAGAGAGAGAGAGAGAGAGAGAGGGAGAGAGAGAGAGACGGGGAGAGTTTTCTTCAGGGATGTGGGCCCTGAGAGGCTACCCATGTTCCAGCGGATGGTTACAGATCCATGCACTAAGTCAGTGGTTCTCAACCTTCCTAACACTGTGACCCTTTAATACAGTTCCTCATGTTGTGGTGACCCCCTGCAACCACAAAATTTCATTACTACTTCATAACTTTAATTTTGCTACTGTTATGAATAATCATGTAAATATTTTTGGAGATAGAAGGTTGGCGAAGGGGTCGTGACCCACAGGTTGAGAGCCACTGCACTGAGTGGCCTCAGTAGGTAGTTAGAGAAAGCACACAAAATTGGGAGAGGGGCGTCGTGGGGCTAGGAGAGGGACTGAAGGAGAAGAAGTGGGAGGTGGGTCTGATGAAAATGCACTGCGTACATGTATTAATATTAACTATGGTTTTAAGCTTTACTGTGAAGTAGTTGGCTGTGGTAAGCTGTCAGGGGCCTCACATACTTGGTGCTTGACTGTCTCGATCACATCAAGAGAACACATCAAATGACCGACTGTACCGTTTGACGGTTGACGTTCACACCACAAAATCCCTCAGCTCACTTCTCAACACTGCATCGCTGTTGGGAAGTGACATGTGGACGTATATAAATCTGTGCTCTGGTTTGTGAGCGTGGGAATCGCTGTCTTACTCGCCATTCCATGCTACCTAACAGAGATGACCTTGAACTTCTGATCCTCCTGCCTCCGCCTCCTGAGGGCTGAGATGGCAGGCATGTACTACCATGTCCAGTTTATGTGGTTCTGGGGATTAAACCCAAGGCAATACTCTACCAACTGAGCCACACCCCCAGCTTCTGACCTTGAACTTGAGGTCCTCCTGCCTCCCCCTCCAGAGCGCTGGGATTACAGGCAAGCATCACCACACCTGGCCTCTGGGTTAACGCTTAAGTACTCAGTATCTGTAATACATGGGTCCAAAGGTGGAGAGGGGGATGGAAACTTCAAAGAGGCTTAGAACAGGGTGCCTGCTCTTAGTAGCTCTCATCCTAGCACAATAGATAATCCAGAACCATCTATGATTACCAGGTGTATTGTGTACACTTTAAAGAGGTGGGTAACATGGTACAGTGGTTTATGATGGGAACAGTGACATCATAAACATCTCTGACGTCCCCAGCTCACCCACCTGCTAACAATCTGACATTTGTTTATTTATTTGTTGTTATTGTTTTGAGATAAGATCTCACTGCGTAGCCGAGGCTGGCCTCAAATGAATGGTCCTCTCGTGTCTGCCTCCAGAGTACTGATACGACAGATGTGCACCATCACAGCTGGCCAATCGGAGCTAATAGGAATATATTTGCTCCTCCATGCTCCTGTTTCCTGGTCTATGAAATAAGAGTCCTGCCCCAGAGTAGTTGTAAGCATTGAATGAATGTGCTGGTGCCCAGTGTTCAGTACAGGGCCTGGTACATCCTGATTGCTCAATACACCATTGCATCGAGATGTTATTTTATCATTTATTATACGACTTTGGACAGACTGCTTAACTTTGTGCCACTTGTTTTCTTGGTCAGGAAAATAAAAATAGAATAAAATTGCCAGGAGGACAAAATTGGAAAATCCTGGGAAGTGCTTAGGGCCGTGTCTGGCAGATGAAAAGTGCTTCATAATGTTTCGACGATGATAATGAAGGAGAAAGCATGTCATGGCGGGGGGGGGGGGGGGGGGCAGTACATTAATTTTGTTGATAGGCACTAGGTTAGGGACAGGGTCACACTAGGTAAAATTATACTTTTTTTGGCAATGTCATTACTGCAGTAAAATTCACATACCATCCAATTTACCTACTTTAGTCCTTAAAATAGACTCATAGAATTTTGAAACATCACTATAATCAATTTTAGGACATTTTCATTATTCCAGAAAGGAAGCTGAAGCCAGGTGTAGGGGCACATCCCTGGAATCCCAGCACTCTGGCGTAAGGAAGAGGATCATTTCAAGGTCATCCTCAGGTACAGAATGAATTCAAGAGGCCAGCCTGAGGGCCAATGGCACAACCCAGTGGATAATGATGCCTCTCGCCAAGGCCAAAGATGTACCGTGATCGATCGCTGGACCCACAAGGTAGAAGGAGAGAAGTGACTTTTGAAAGTTGTCCTCTGACCTTCACACACATGCACATGAAATGTAATACATTAAAAAAAAAAAAAAAAGGCTAGCCTGAGCTACATGAGACCATGACTCAAAAACAATGATAAGAAACAAAATGGAGCTGGAGAGATGGCTCAGCAGTTAAGAGCACTGACTGCTCTTCCAGAGGACTCAGGTTCAATTCCCAGCAACCACATGGCAGCTCACAACTGTCTGTAACTCCAGTTCCAGGAAATCTGATACCCTCACACAGACATACATACAAACAAAACACCAATCAATCCTCAGAAAATAAAAATAAATTATTAAAACAAACAATCAAACTAAACAGCCCTTAGGAGGTAGAGGCAGGAAGATCTCTGTGAGCTCCAGGCCAGCTGAAGCTACATAGTGAGACCCCGTCTCAAAACAACAACAACAAACCAAAAAAACTCCCCCAAAACATAAATGAGTCAGGCACTGGTGGTGCACACCTTCAATCCCAGCACTTGGGAGGCAGAGGCAGGCAGATCTCTGAGTTTACAACACCAGCCTGGTCTACAGAGTGAGTTTCAGGCTCGCCAGAGCTATATAGTGGGCCCTATCTATAAATAGAGCAACATCAAGCCCTGACCTAAGTTTTGCTAATTACGTGCGTGCGTGTGTGCACACTCCTGCGCGTGTGTGTACACACAGGTGCTTGTGACATAGTGCATGAGAGGACAACTTGCCAAGTCCATTCTCTTCCTATCTTTAGGCCACAAGGTTTGGCAGCAAAGCACCTTTACCTGCTGACCCACCTTGCTGCCCCAAGGAGTTTTTGGGGTTTTATATATATATTTTTTGGTTTTTCAAGACAGAGTTTCTCTGTGTAGCCCTGGCTGTCTTGGAACTCACTCTGTAGACTAGGCTGGCCTCGAACTCACAGAGATCCACCTGGCTCTGCCTCCCGAGTGCTGGGATTAAAGGTGTGCGCCACCACGGCCCGGTGGTGCTCTTAATGGCTGAGCCCTCTCTAGCCCACAGGGGCTGACTGCTAAACGGCCAGTTCTTCCCGTTGATCTGTATGTCTCTGGGTAGGCTAACACGACACACACTTTATTTTTCTTTCTTTTTCCAGTGCTGGGAGTTGAACCCAGAGAGCTACTTGTATATGTGAGGCCCACTGAGAGCTGTCTGCCGGGCCCCAGTCTGGATAGTAACTGAATCTGAATTGGACCAGAGAAATGCACAGGGAGCTCTCTTATCTTTCCACCCACTTCAGAGTTTCGGGACACTTCCAAGTGCAGGATCTCAGGGTTGAAATATCTGTGAGAGGACACAGGGCTCGGAAGGCTTCGCGGTAAAGCCCGAGACCCAGATAGAGCATCGGAGATTCCTGGACCAGTCTATGGGTTGTTTGACTCCCAGTCAGCCGCTCTCATCTCGGCTTATTAACTCCTGGTGGAGTTCAGAAATTTGAGAAAACGAAAGAGGAGAGAAAAATTGGAACCCCCCCAAAAAAAACCATTGCACATGGCCGTCTCAGCAGCTTTGTTTATAAATCGCCTAAACTTGAAAGCATTCATAATGTTCCTCAGCAAATGAGTAAATGGGTACATACAGAGATCTGAGTATTATTCAGCGCTGAAAAGGAGTGGGCTGGGTATGACGTCACACACCTTTAATCTCAGCACTCAGGTGGCAGAGGCACAGAGGTCTCTATGAGTCCAAGGCCAGCCTGACCTACAGAGAATTTCATGTCAGCCGTTGCTACATGATGAGACCCTGTCTAAAACTAACTAAACGATGAATGAAGGAGTCGCAAGGCATGAGACGGTATGAAGGAGCTCACGTGCACATTACTATCCAAGGATGGCAATCTGCAGAGGCTACATACAGTGCGCGTCCCCGAGAGCTCTGTGGCACTCTGGAGGAGAAACTGCTACGGCAATGGTTAAGATAAATGGTGTCCAGCACCAAAGAAAGGGGGTGTGTGAAGAGGTAGAACTTGGAGGACTCTGAGGCCAGCAAAATGGCCCCATTTGCTCCCATGATGGTGGAGACACAGCATGTGTTTTCTATACCCCACAGCATCCGCCCACAGTAGCCTCTGCGGTAGACTATGGAGTCCCAGGGATACCGGATCTGCAACATTTGCCTATTCCTACAAGTGAAGCAGTTGGTGGGGGACATTGTTGACATGGTTGGTGCTGGTCATGCGTGGTGGCCAGGCATCCATGCAAATCTCCCCTACCTTCGGATCAGTGTTGCTGCGAACCAAAAACCACTCTCAAAAGCATGATCTTATTTTACTTTTTAAGCGAGGGGAGGTTGTAAAATGGACCGGTTCTACAGGCAGGTAGGCCAGCATGTACCTGTGAGACCAGCACTTGGGAGGCGGAGTGAGGATGACCAGGAGTGTTTAAGACCAGCCTGGGCTCCATGAGATCCTGTCTCAAAACAAAACCAAACAAATCAAAACAAAGCACAATTCCAGAAGAATGAAAGGAAGACCTGGGGAGATGGCTCGGACTGTACAGAGCTTGCCGCATAAGCCTGATGAAGATGCCAGGCATGGGGGGTGCTAGCCCCTGGACTGCCACTCTGGTCTAGTTGGTGAGTGAGCATCAGGCCGTGAGAGACCCTGTCACAAAGAGGGGACTGTGTTCCTGAAGATACCTGAAGTTGTCCTCTGGCCTTCTCACACACATCATCCACACAATCTCACACTTCCTCACATACACCAGAAAATGGAGGGAAAAAGAAAGGAAACGAGAGAGAGAGGGGTGGGGGAAATTATGAATGGAGACTTCCTCATCAGGTTAAAGTCAGATTCCCCTTCCGTAGGAAGAACTGGGATGCACTGGCTCCTCTGGGGCTTCACCTGGGTATTGCATTTTCAGAGTGAAAACACAGTGCCGTGCTTTTAAAATCACACCGACTGATTGTGCGTGCACCAGCATCTGTGTAAGCATGCAGGCGCGGAAGTCAGGGGGCAACTTTTGGGAGTCAGTTCGAGCCTCGGCAGCGGCAGCGAGAGCCTCTGTCCTCTGTGACACAGTGCAAGCATTTTAACACAACATTGAACCTGGACCAGCAAGAAGGCTGGAAGGGTAAAAGGGCCTGCCACACAGGCCTGGCGGTCTGGGTTCGTCTGCAAGAACCCACAGGGGAGAGAGAACTCACCCCCTCAAATTGTCCTTTCGCTTTCACGGGCCTGGCACAGCGTGCCTACACACCCTCACAGCACACAATAATAAATCAAAACATTTTGAACTAAGTCCTATAAAACCAAAGGCAAACATATTACAATTTAATCCTCAGTTTGGCAGTTGCTCCCAAAAGCTCCTTAAAGTAGTGTTTCCCCCAAAACTTGCCTAAGTGAAACCTCAGCTATCAGCATCGTCTGGGAGGGGCTTCTTTAGGAAAAGTGCTGATGTCAGAGCTCTGCTGCCAGGCTCGGTGGTCCATGCCTGTTATACCAGCATTTGAAAGATGAGGCAGGAGGATTGCCTTGAGTTTGAAGTTAGCCTGGCCTAACCTCACACACTGAATTCCAGACCAGCCTGGGCTACAGAGTGGGACTCTGCCTCAGACAAGGAAGTTGGAGGAAGCACAAGGTAAGGTGCTCAACAGAGTCCTTGCTTGGCATGTGTGAAGCCCTGGAGATAATCCCACCACCTGGGAAGTAGGCGGAGAAGGACCAGCAATTCAAGGTCATCCTTGCTACACAGGCCAGCCTGGACTACAGGAGACCCTGCCTTAAAAAAAAACAAAAAACAAAAAAGCAAAACAGTGAGATGGTGGCACACACCTTTAATCCCAGCACTCCAGAGGCAGAGGTAGGTGGGTCTTTGAGTTTGAGGCCAGCCTGGTCTACAGAGCGAGATCCAGGACAGCCAGGGCTACACAGAGAAAATCTGTCTCAAAAAGAAAACACCACAACAACAAACGAGTTCTGGATGTAGATTCATGTACTTTCTCTCCAAGTGTTTGCCAACTTACCACCTTCCCTAGGAGGGCTTTCCTGATTTAAAATTAAATATAAGGGGCCAGCAAGATGGGAAAGGCACTTGCTGCCAAGCCTGACTTTCTGAGCACATGACGGAAGAGAGAACTTTTGAGAATTGTCCTCTGACTTCCTTCTGTGGACCATGGTGTGTGTGACACACACACACACACACACACACACACACTAAAATATAACAGAAATCCAAATTGGACATCAAACCAGGTGTGGTCTCATGCATGTAATCCCAGCACTTAGGAGGCTGAGGCAGGAGGATCATGAGTTCCAGGGCAGGCTGGGCTACATAAATAAACAAATCTGAGTATCACTTCCTCCCTGATACCTTCCAATCTCCCCATCCCTTGTCCATAACACTTAACAGTGCTCCTATTTATTCATCTGATTCTCGTTGGCACAAACCAACCATCATAATGCTGGCTGTGAATACTGTACCTGGGATCGTGTCTAGAAGGGAGGTGTTCTCTAAATATTTGAGACGGGCTACATCATCTCCGTGGCTGGGCGCCATGTCCCTTGTCTGAGATGTCTTTCTCAAGAGTATTGAAAAGCATTATAAAGCAAATGATTCTTTTATGCTTGGAGGGAGCACGGGTACGTAGTACCGGAGAGGAAGAGCAAGGGGCTACTACCTCTTCTAATCTCCCAATTCTAGAGTCTAGGTCCCAGTGATCTGAGGATCAGTTTTCCTTAATACTGTCCAGATCCTCCATTTACTACGAGGATCATGCATCTTGTAGCTGCATTGTCCTGGGAGGGTCATCCTGAGAAGGATTCCCTTGTGTGAGCCAAGTGAACTGAACCAGCCAGGTAGCGATGAACCTGCAGTGGCAGGGGATGTGAGTCCATTCCATGCCACTGTGCTACACACTAGTTATTGACACAAGGAAGTATAGGCTTTCTGCTCCAGGGGCCTGAATGAGGGTGCCAATAATGGATGCTATCTTAAGCTACTACTTACAGTCTTGGCTGGCTTTGAACAAACAATGCTTACTATGTCCTAGCCTCCGAGCCACCCGCCAAAGGCATGAGCACAGACACTAATGTTCACATGCCCTTCCCCGCACGTCTCCGAGCACATTTCATACACAAGGAACCCGAGGTTCAGATCTAGAAGGAATCAGGTCACCAACACCGGGCACAGGGAGTGGTTTACCTGCTGACCCTCATCTAGGTCTCTGGTAAGGACACACCTGAAGTTCCAGCTTAGGTTGAGATGGTAAGAAACGTCCTGTATAGGATGCTGCCCACCCCACCTCCCAATCCAGGGGATGCTGACTGAGAACCGGTGGAAGAGTAGGAAGAGACAAATAGGAAAAAGCAAGTTTGTTTGTACTCCGTGGCAGGATATACCTGCTGAGCATTCCCACAAGGTCCCTAAGGAAATCGTTAAAGGAGTCTCAGTCTCTCCCCGGGGTGATGGATGGGGGAGGGAGGTGCTAAGAGGACCCGGATAGCACCTCCAGGTTGGGATGCCAAGGCTGGGGGGGGGGGTGCACACATCAATACAAAGGTACATAAGTGCAAGATGGGTATAAAGGGCTACTGGGTGACACTGGGTGGGTTTAAGGAAGGAAGGGTGAGGGAGGAGAGGTAAGGTAGCAGGGAGGAGCTTGTGGAGATCCACAGCAGGAACAGGGATGGAGCTGGGCCCCCTGAGCCTCCTGTCTTGACCATTTCTAATTTGGTTTTAACCAGGGAAGTCAAGAGATATCTTAGGCTTGAGGAAGGAGGGTGGACTCTACCTCCCATCAGCTATAAGAGTTTCTTGGTCTTCCCAGGCTGGAGAGAAGTTTCAGGGGCCAGTGAAGGGACATGGGGTGTACTAGGAGGGAGGAGATCCTAAAGACACACGAGTCAGACCGAGGAAGGGAAGAAGGGAAGGAGTTCGGCTTCGTAGAGTTACTGAGGGAAGTTAACTCCAAACTCGGTGGGTAGGCAGGCAGCTCAGGTTCTTCCAAAGCAGGCTGGAGGGAGTTAGGACTCTGTAAAAAGAGGGGGTCATTCGAAGGGGAAAGTGCACAGAGATTCTCTCACTGGAATCTCTGAGACACTGATTCTCTTCCAGCTTCCTCGGGATCCAGCACCGTCTGGAACCAGGTCCCCCCCCACTCCAGACAGAGTCGGGAAGGGGCTGGAAGAGTGAGCCAGGAGGAGCTAGCTGTACACACAAGGGCGGGGAGGCAGCAAACTGAGAACCCAGGCTCCAGGCAGGGCATCCTCTCAACAGACCACAGGGGTCCCAGGTGTGGAGAGAAGGGATTTGGGGGGAGTGGCGCGAGGCACTCTTCATTTGGACAGCGAGGGCCCGGGAGGGACGAGGAAAACTGGGGGAGGTTGTACTGGTGTGCTAGTAGAGGTTCCCCACTCGGGACGCGAGGGACTGCGAGGGCTCCCCAAATTGGACGTGGGAAGCTAGGAGTGGACTGGAGACCATAGTCAGGGTAGTCTAAATTAGGTTCAGGAGGAACTGGGGGGCTCCAAGGGCGGCTTCTCGCTCGGACTGGGAGGAGAGATTCTTACCCGTTGGAAGGTGTGGGGACTGGGGCGGGGGGCCACTGGGCTATCTCCAACCCGACCCAGGAAGATTAGGGGCGTCTTCTAAATTCTGAATAGCGGGGACCTGGGAGGTAGGACTGGGGAGGGTTCCCGATCCGGAGCCCAGCTACCTTGAACGCACCGGGAAGCGCTTCATCCCGGGAGGGCGTTCCCGCGGCCGGGCCCCGGCGCCGCTGTGGGTGAGGGGTGCGGCCGCGCCCCAGGCCCGGGCCCGCACCGGGAATCAGGGGGAAGCTCGCTC
>CABHPR010150290.1:0-12489 GCA_902168415.1 Peromyscus melanophrys
CAGGTTAGAGAGTGTCCTTTCCAGGTGGCTCAGCTGATCTAAATAAACCTCTTCCAGGGGGTTTGGATAAAACCTCTGCTTCTTGTTTGCAACTGAGCTTGTCTCAGTTGTCTTTTCAGATTGGCTTTTTTTGCAGGGAGGCTTGTTAGAAGGTGGATCTCAACAGTCTTTATTGTTTACTATTGGGAGGGAGGGGCTTAGTGAATCTGGTCAGTTTCAGGGACTTCCTGAAGCTATTTTGAGTTGTTTACTTTCTATCTTATGGATATTCCCTGGGAGATGGAGTGTTTGAATCTCAGAGAAAATGCAACACAGTGTATATGTTGAACTAAATCACACAGTGCGGAATTTCCTGAAACAATGTGAAAGCCAAGCATGTTCCTTTATTGGGGGTAATTTCCTCTGAAGTCTCCCCTGCCCCCATTATCCTGTCCATGACAGCTATTACTCTAAATTATTTATCTCTCTCAGTGAAGTTCCTCTCTAGGTTTTAAAGGGCAGCCTCCCTTCTCCACTAAGGCCCATTCTTGTTGTCTATGATATAATATGCTGTTATCTCTAATATTCTCTCACCTAAAGGCATGATCATTGTTCCTGTGATCTTAATGTCTTCTCCTAATCAAGTCCATTCCCAAACTTGCGGATTTCTCTTTTCAGTATCTAAGAGAAGGGACCAGGGTGAAGTCTATCTGGCTAGGCTTCTTTTGGACCCCCATCCTGAATGTCCTCACTAGGACCCTACCAACTAGAAGTTCCAAAGTGCGCACTTCCTGGTGAATGAGGATCATCCATTTGGTCACCTGTTATGTATGTCAGCCAAATCATTTAACTGGTACCTTGATGTTCACTGAAACAGGAAGAAGTAGTTTAAAGTAATGAAACATACCATGTAAGAAACAATTACTGTTACTAAAAACCTTGCCATTGCTCTGACATAAATACATCCGCTTCTTTTCCACTGATAGGTTTCAAAATGAAACAACCTTAAAAAATACCAGCAGGTTGTATTTATGTACTTAGGAATATATATGTATATGCATATATAACAACAATTAATGAAAAATAAAGGCTATAAAGGAGGGGGTATATGAAAGAGTTAGGAGGGAAAAAGGGAAAGGGGAAATGATATAATTATATTGTATTCACAAGAAGAAATAACTAAAAAATAAACATATCAAGAAACAACAAATATTAAAAATTACCACGTAATGGTTCACTTGTGTATGAGCTTCTGGGTGCAAGTAAGGAAGGATATGAGGGGAATTTATGACACGTCCTCAGCCTGTGGGGTGAGATAGAAAACAACCATTATTGTGATAGACCCCAGACTCAGGGCACTATCCTCTCAGGTGGACGCCCCAGAAACCCGGACTCCAGACCAGTTGATGCAATCGCAAGAGGCTTTATTTTGATCGTTTGTGTAAACGGACCCCCCTACACCATTCAGTGAGAGGAGCCCCGAACAATAATTGCAGGCATCTTTTAAAGGCAAAAACCACAAAATTAGCATAGCATTCAGGGCAATACACAATTGGCTAGTTTAAAGATCAGCACCAGGGAGGGGGTACAGCTATGGGGACTTTCCATGGGGGCTGCTTTTCTTCCTAGAATAGCCACAGGATGTTCTGCTAGACCCAGACAATGTCACAAGGTTATTCTGCTGATGCCACAAGAAATATGACAAGAATATTTCTGCTGAGGCTAACGGTTTGGGGTCCTGGTTTGGGGGCCTGAGGCTGGTACTCGGTTCTCTTTCTTATGTTTAACTCTTTCAGTTGGCTTTGGGGTTATTATGTTCGATAAGACTCCAGTTAAGTTTGAAAAATGCCCAGGTGCTGGTTCAGTCAAGTGTGCCCTAGTGACCAGGAATGGCCGGAGAGCAGAAGGCAGTGCTGTCCGGATCTAGTGGATTCATCCAGAGTGTAACCTTCACCGCGGTGGCCTCGGTGAATAGCCATTGGAAAGCTTTCGAAATGAAATGGACCACCTCAGTACTTACTGCATGCTGGAGGGTTTATGACTCAAACCTTTTACAAGACACCAGCAGCTCTTAACGATATTAGAAAAGTGGTTTATAAATAGGAAGTGGCTGTCGTTGCAATTCATTGGTTCCTGAAAAGCTGTAATCCTGGTGTGCATATTTTTACAGCAGAAACGCTCACGGAAAGGCTTGCTATGTAACAGCGAGGGTGAGCTGTGAAGGAGGGCAGAGAGTTGTAGCTGCGGAGAAGCGAAGGTGTAGCTCTTATTTCCTCCCTACAGGAACGCTAATGAGAAAGAAATTTCCCCTCCGGTTAGACCGCCAACCCCTTATGCCGCTGCGTGGCTCTTCACCTGTGGCTAAACCCACAATCACAGTGATGCCACCGGTTTGACAAATGCTCTGGCATCGCAGCTGCCACTTGTGTTTCTGCTTAGAGAAAAGCCAATGGCCTAACCTCACACCCTTCTCTTTATCAGCTATAAAAGATCATTCGCTATTTAAATCCACACAGTTGAAAGAGCCAGCAAGGTGCCAACAGCTTACTTCTTCGTTATGATAATGACTGCTTGCCAGTTGAAATTGTTAGGAGTGGAAAGGAGCCTTTTCGGTTCTGTGCCTTGTTTCTCCTGGGGTCCTACTGTGCTGTTGGCCCTGTAGGTGGCAGCTCCTCTGTCTCTGCCTCACCCTAGGGCAGTAAGAAGCAGAAAGAGAAGGGGAGAAGCCTGTAGGGCAGTAGTTCTCAACCTTCCTAATGCTGCGACCCTTTAATACAGTTCTTTATGTCGTGGTGACCCCCAACCACAATGTTATTGTCGTTGCTACCTCATAACTGTAGTTTTGCTACTGTTATGAATTTTAATGTAAATATTTGTGTTTTCCAAAGTCATGATTGGGTAAGGACCCACAGGTTAAGAACTTGTGCTGTAGGTGACTAGCTAAGCTCTCTCGCCTAAGTCTTCTGCTTCCTTAAAGGCGCTTCCTGTGGTGCTCTGGCTTTCTTTGTTGTTGTTGTTTTGTTTGTTTGTTTTTTTTCCTCAAATCATTTTCGGCTCTAAATGACTCTGGAAAATGCTGTGCTTCTTTTCCACTGCTCTCCTCTACCACTGTCTGCACATAAAGTGAACTACTGCAGTATCTGCATGTCTGCAGAGATTTCTTGGTTAACAACTTCAAAGTGTTCCTCCCAAAAGTCCAGGACAAATCTTAATACATTGAAGTGAAAATAAGGTCACGCAGGTCTGTGCCAACAAGCCACTTGACTTCATGTACTTATTGATTTATCTACCTAATGAGATTGGTTATCAGCAAATTGTTTCGCATCCCTCAAAGAGGAGATCACTTTCTGGAAGGAAAATTTAGTGAATTCAAGTGCAAGGTTGCCAGATGTAGCTGATTTGCTTTCAAATTGATCAATATTTCTGTCTGTTCATTCTCTTTTCCTTTGTATTACTGTGAATAATTTGATTCCATATACCCCCGCCCCAAACATTCAAACTCTTCTCTATCATTTAGACACTAATCAGTGATTCATCTTTTTATAACTTTTCTATGTGTCCAAAGTTTCCTACGATCTCAGTAACTTTAAACATCAGAAGTAGGGTGTCTCTACACACATAATGCTTGACAAATCCTTCACAATTTCATATACGTGTGTATGTGTCTGTATTGGAAACTTGCAAAGAGAATTTTAGATCCTGTTTGATGTGAAAGAGTACAAAGGTAGAGGATAGTTGTTTTTAAGTTGAATTTTCAAATGCACAACATTTTGTGTTGATTTGGTCCACATTTCAATGCCTTCAGTGCCCTGATAGTGGCCTTTATAAGGGTTATCCTCCATATGCCTTCCAGTCCACAGTCTCTTGAGCAGCCTTTCAACTGTTCATCTCACTTGCTTGGCCCTTTCTTCTGTTGACACCATTCAAAACATATAGGCTTTTTTTTTTTCAGTGAAAATTCTCAGAATTTTGCTTTCCTGCTGTTTGCTTATTGGGTTCAGGTTAATCTTTCTGGTTGACTTAAGAACACAGACGCTGCTTGAATTCCAGGTTAGTGACAAGGAAGGACTTGATATGCCTTCATTAGATGGTGCACACATCCCTCATGCAGAATATTTGTCTGCAGGTTTTTTTTTTTTTTCCTTTTCTTCCCTTTCTCTAAGCTTGTAAGGGCATCCACTGTAAATGCTGCAGTAAACTCTCACACTGTTCTATTTTGGTGAAAAAAAACTTTTCTTTGTGCCTTTACTTTTCTAAGTTGGCAGAATAGTTATGTGACTCCAAATGTCAAAACTGCACAACACAAACTACACTCAGAGATAATTACTCCAACTTCTGTGAATTCCATACTAAGTCTCTTCCCATGAGGAATCAGTTTAAGAAGTTCCTGGTTTATCCTCTTGTCTCTTTTAAAAAAAAAAAAAAAAAAAAAAAAAAAAACCTATTTTCTTAATTTTCTTTGTGTGCTACGTTTCCTGCTTTAGAAATCCTCTCTCCTGCCATGGGGAACTTCCTTGTCTATTTTTTACAGCTGCATAATATTCCACTGAATGCCATGTACCATGATTCATTAAATCGTCTTTGATCGGGCAATTTAGAAATTTCCAACAGTTGGTAATTATAAGTGATGCTCATTAGTGGCCAATTCGTAGAATAAACTGGTACAAACAAGATTTCTATGCCAAATTCAATTTGTAGTTCCGTTAGATGTGGTTAGATTTTCCTTTAAGCATCTGATCACATTTTGATGGCCACCAGATGTGTATAAGAATTCGTGTTCTCTGACAGATGGGACATTAGTATGTTATCAGTTTTTTAAATTTTTCCCCAGTTTAAACAATGAGAAGTTTAGCAGTATTCAGTACATTTGAATTTGTATTTTTCTCTTATGGATACACATGAACATCCTTTAATAGAGTTGGGGACCATTTTTAACTTTGTTTTTAGAATGTGTCTGCCTAGGTGCTTTGCTCATCTCTAATTTAGACTTTTATCCTGGTATTTCTTAATCTATGGTGCTATTTCAAACATGTTGGTAATGAATTTTCAGCCATTGTAGCCCCTTCATACCCGCTCTTATGCCTCTTCTCGCTTGCTGAAAATGTTCTTCTTTCTAAGAAGTCCCTCCTACTTTTGTGTCTGTCTTTAGTGTGAGATCTACGGAGCTTAGGTAGTGTTGCAGATGTGTGCGTGGAAAGTCATGCACTAGAGCATGAACAGACTTACCAATGGCTACATAGCCAAGGAAAAAAACACCCCCTCCCCTCAGCAACCTTTAACTTCCAATACTCTCTCCATGATGAAAGGTTGGCTGGCCCCATGCAGTCCTTGTACAGGTAGCTGCAACTCCTCCTCTAAGTTCAGAATCACAATGGCTATAGAAAACATGGTTTTACTGCACACCTTCCCATCTCTCTAGCTTAAACATCCCTACCTCCCGCTGCAATGTTACCTGAACATTGGCTGCAGGGTCAGGTGAGGGTGTCAAAAATACAGATGTGCAATTGAGGGCCCAGCACTACATTGTCACTTAGTCTTGGCACTGGGATCAGTTACAAGTCTCTATTAACCATCGCCACTATAATCACTATAGAACTATAATAAGAAGCCCCTCTGACAAAGGCCCAGAGCAGCACCAATCTTTGAATATAAACACGAGTATTTAGAAGGGAGTTAGGTTGCATGACCATTTAGGGAAGCAGTAGTAGGTTTTGAGTATTTAGAAGGCAGTTAGGTTGCATGACCATTTAGGGAAGTAGTAGTAGGTTCTCCCTAACCCTGCTACCTTTCCAGGTATGGACTTTTGACCAGGTTTACAGTGATAGACACAAATCCCTTTCATGGGAGGGAATTTAATCAGAAAGTAGTTGGTTAGTTTCTAACATTTCACCACTATTTCGCCAGAAGACCGATCATCGTGATAATTCATAGAGTTCACAGCTGGGTAAGAACGCTGACTTCGCTCCCTCAGCAGCCTACAAAGTCCTTCTGCCACTAATGCTGTGAAACTCAGCCAGCAGGGAGGAGAGGTCTAGCTCTGTTTCAGCCTGATTTCTTTATGTTCTGTGACCACAGTGTGTGATGCTTTTAGCAGTGGGTCTTACCTTCAGGTTCTGGTGCACAAGCAAAAGCAATAACAAAATAGCCTGCATTATGTTGAAGGACACTGCAGCCTCCCTTGCCAAGAAGTCAGGAGGTAGCCCATACCTGACACTGGGATTTTTTAACAGCCTATGTATGGGTTCTTTCAGCAATATTATCCACCTAAACAGGGCACTTCAATTCAAATGCTATTTTTCCATCATAGCTTTTTAATAAGCTTGTAAAATAGTAAGTTTCCATATAGCTTTTTATATATCTTTGGTTCCTGTTGCCCACTTCTTCTCTATCCTCCTCTGTCTTTCCCTCTCCACCTCATCTCCACTCAACCTTCCTGACCCCAATACTCTCCCCTCAACTTATATGTCACATTTCTTTAAGAAAAACTTTGTTTCTGAACTTGTCATTCACTGTTAAACAAATGCAAGAGAAGATTTTAACTTCATGGATTATAGTGTGCTACTCTTTTACAGTTTTTAGATTTGGGATTATATTAAAATCTTTCCCCTAAATCTGAGCCATAAAACTATTTACCAATACTTCAATGCAGTAGTTGTACAATTTTATTTTTAATTTAAGTACCTGATTTACGTGGAGTTCTGAAAGTTTTGTTATTGTTTCAGGAGTTTTCTGTTGCCGTGATAAAACGCTGAGACCAAGGAAACTCCTAGAAGAAAACATTTATTTGAGCATACAGTAGCAGAGGGATAAAGGTCCATGGTAACAGGGAGGTATGGCACCATGACAAAGACATAGAAAAAGGAGCCGGAAGGTAAAAACTCACATCTTCTAACACAAACACAAACCAGAGAGTGAAAACTGGAAGTGGCACAAGTTTTTAAACTCTTAAAGCCATTCTCTAGTGATATAATTCTTCTACTAAGACCACACCTCCTAAACCACCCCAAACAGTACCACTAACTAGGGACCAAGTGTGCAAGTATTGTAGCCCAATGTGGGACATTTCTCATGCAAAACAATACTGCCACCATTTTCTCTCTTTTTTTTCTTCTTCCTTCCTTCCTTCCTTCCTTCCTTTCTTTCTTTCTTTTTCTCCTTCTTTCTTTCTTTTCTTTTCTATTTTTTTTTTTTTGGTTTTTAGAAACAGGGTTTCTCTGCATAGTTTTGGTGCCTTTCCTGGATCTAACTCTGTAGACTAGGCTGGCCTTGAACTCACAGAGATCCTCTTGGCTCTGCTTCCCAAGTGCTGGGATTAAAGGCGTGTGCCACCACCAACTGGACTGCCACCATTTTCTTAAGGCAAACTCTCAGAGCATGAGTTGGATGCACTGGAGCCTCTGAACAGCACACCTTAGACATCTGACATCAAACACAAGTATCCTTATTCTCTTCCTGCAGTTCACCCTCTGTCACTTCGCTTTGGCACATAAGCACTTTTAGAAAAGCTTTGTGATAAGTTTTGAATGATCACTCTTCTCTCTACAAGTAATTTTTTTTTTTGGTTAGGAAACACACAGTTCTCTGACCCAATTTGGAAAGGACAATCCCAACCGGGTTGTGGAATGTCTGTATTTTTCTTTCAGAAAGGTCCTAGGGGGAAAAAAATCACATATCCTACTTGAAGAGATATCATTCTGTGACTCTCAGTTGCCCTGAGTAGAAACAGAATCAACATTAGACGTCCAAGAAATAAAAGAAGTTCTGGCTCATACAAAATAGCCCAAATGCTATTTGTGCAACACACACACACGGACCAAAACTTTACTCATCACTCACATTGCCACAAGCATGGAGCATCAGTCCCTGTTTGATGAAAGTCAGCAGTCCCAGATGTAGTGGTAGTGATGGAAACAGAAGACCAGCACCGTCACCTAATGTGGGTTTGACGCTTCGTTCCCTTTTGCGACGAGCTGGTACCTTGTACTATTTTTGGGGAGGAGGTAGCATAGACTCACAGATGGAGCAGTAAATTTAGTTCTATTCTAAAGTTGATAAGGCTGATTATATTAAATATAGAAGAAAAAGTTGGACTACAGTCTTGCATTTATGTTGATAAATCACAGAAACTGTGCAGCCCCTTTTAAAGTTTTATACTTGTTTCTGTCTGGGAAAGATGTCAGACATTAGGAACTTTGCCTAACAGATTGTTCTGTATACTTAAAGACATAAAAATACATTTCACAAAGAAAACATTCCTCAGGTTGGTTAGACTTGGCCAGTTATTTATTGTGTAGGTATGTTGGTCATAAATAGACATTGCATGCAAATGCTTAATGATTTGCTCATTCCAATGGAAATTTACTCAAAGATAAATAACGAAGCTATTACATAGGGGTATAAACAAAACATAACACAGTGTTATGAAATGTATGAAAGATAGATTATTTATGTTATAAAATTTAAGACCTCAGCTAATCTCTAAAAAGTTCATGTCAAGTAGAGTAAATTATACGAATTTTACATACAAAGACAGACCAGCACTAAAGACCCATAAGGTAAATTATCTCTGAACTGAATAAAGAGTGGCATGTTTTAGTAACATTACAAAATGTATATCTCTGATAGAAAGAGGGTAAGATATGAGTAGCTCTGACACTTATTCACTCCAATGCATAGCTCGTTGCTTTTATTTCCTTAGTTCCTAGAAGTGGCACAGGAGGTAAAAGTGTGATTAACCCAAGGTTGGGCTCTAGTGAGTGATAGTGCTGGTCTATTTGGTATTAACCACTTGGTGCACTCTTCCCTGGGAAGACCGTTTTTCCCACTCTCAGCATTCCTCAGTTGCCTATGGTTCTTTGTGTAGGGCTGTGACATGGTTGACCTTTCCCCATCTCTTTCAGCATGTCTACAGTTGCTGACCTTGTTCAGCTCATGTTTAGGCAGTCATGTTGGTGAGATTTTAGCCCTAAAAACATATGTCCAAGTAACATTATATAGGCAGAGCAGGTTGTATTTAAGAGTATTGTATTTAAGAGTATATATGCATATATATGCATATAACGACAATTGATGAAAAAGAGGTCACGAATTTGAAAGAGAGCAAAGGTATATGGAAGAATTTGGAGATGGGGAGAAGGGAAGGAGAAATAATAATATCATGAAATAAAAGAAATTATAAAAAGAGTGCTGGTCAACTGTGTCATAACTGATTCATAGAAATCAATTTCATGTTAATATTTATAATTAAACTCTTTCAGAAAATAAATCTGCTTAATTTCTTTCCTTGGTGAGAGGAAGAGTTAATAAATACTACAGAAGAATATACAGTATGACTATAAAAATGCCCTGATGTTAGGATCTTAGCCAATAGAGAGAACCAGGCTTCAACAAGTATGTTGCAAGATTAGTGATTACTTACCCATATAAATGAAATGCAGAAACAGTTCATTATAATTTGTAATGATGTTCTTATTAAAAAGTACCTTAAGTTAATTGATTCTAAATCCTCCTTTCCACAGAGAGGAAGTTTTTATCAATATGACGTCTCACTTAAAATCTCAGTTCCTGCTAGTTTGTTGGAGAGTCTGTAAAAGAAGATATTCAGATAAAAATTTTAGTATTCATTAATAGCTCTAATGCTCAGGAAAAAATTAATCTTATTGTGACTGCTAAACAAAGTCTTGAAGAAGATCTTTGAATTAATAAGAAGCTGGCAATAGAGTATACTAATAAGCCAATACAAGTGCTGGTTGATGCAATCTTGAAGACAGACTGTTCATGTTGAGAGGATGTAATCCATAGGTGGGAGATGGATGGATGGAGAATTCCTCCTTCTAAAAGTACACAGCATTCTAAAGCTGCAAATAGGTTATTCATTGTATGACACCACCTTTGAGAAATCCCAAATGATTTCGATTAACTTGGCCATTACAAAAGTCAGTAATTATGGTGGTATTGAAGAAGCAATTTTTTATATTGTGATGTAAATGAAGAAAAGACGCCAAAGTTTCAGGTACTTTGAAAGTGTCAAGAGATTTGGAACAATATTTATTTGGAGGTTATATTTGAAAGATGATTATGCTTGTCATGACCCCATCAGAAGTCCCTTTAACAGATATTCTAGAACATGTTTGAATATAAGTATTGGGACCTAAGCAATTTTAAGAGACGGAAACCAATGTCATTGCAGATAAGTCATTGTGCATGAGAGAAATTGAGTATTTAGCCTGTGGATGCAGATGTAGTATTGACAATATTTGCTGAGATGTTTCTGGAAAGAACCCATGCTTCCAGCTTCTTATATCTGAAAATGGTCCTTTCATTTACCTCAGCACCAGGCTAGCACTGAATTTCAGAAGATCACTCATGAAAGTTCACTGCTTACTTGCCAAGTTCTGTCCACGTGCATTCTCATCACCAAGAACCGAGTTCTTCACTTCTAGGGAGAAATGGTTCATCATGTTTGTAACATTTATAAGGAGCAGTACTGTGTTGTGTGTTTATAGTTTTTCTTTTCCCTTTCTGTATTGCACTGCATGTGAGGCTTTTCTACATAAATTCAACCATTCACAGGTAGAAAGGTTGTGTAGAAATTATTCCATAATTCTAGAGGGTCTTTATTTCATTAAGTATGTGTATGTGTGTGTAAATCAGTTTCTATCCTTTCAACAAAATGTTAAGTGTATAGGGCTACAGGTGCAATTGTATACACATATCTCTGGAGTTACTCAGCTTGCCTCACTGAAACTTCATGCCAAATAAGGAGTAACTCTCAATTCTCCTTTTTCTCAAGCCTCTACAAACCTCTATTCTTCTCTGTCTCTATGGTTTTGGCTTTTTGGATAATTTATGTTTTATTATATTGTCCAGATGTGCCCTAGGTTCTGTTTAAACTCTTAGTTAAACTAAGGCTTAATCCTCCTATGATTTCACCATCCTTCTGATCATAAAGGTATACATTATCATTGAAAGACATTTTAAAAAATTAAAAACTAAAATTGTTCACATGAAAATGTCCTATGATAATTTAGGTTGTATCCAAGCTTTTTAACTCTATACTTAGAGGTGAAGTGTAGAATGACCGATCTTCTGAACCCTCTGGCTACTTGTTCTGTAATGATTTGAGCTTTCTCCAGTCAGCACACAGGAACTGAATGTCTTATTCAATACCAATGCATACTATAGATCAGGCAACAAAATTTTCCACCCAGTTAACCTGTATAGCCTTTTGGCAGCAAAATTCTGTAGTAGATCATTGATATGACCTTCTAGGACTGGGCACCCACTGAATGACCCAAAACCCATGAACATAATACCTGAGAGTAAGCTAGTATGTCAGGACCATACTTTATTTTGTGCAGGAACATGGCCATCTACCCCTAGAGATTCAGAAATTGTGGATTTGGTGGATTGAAATAGAAATACATATTATATATAGCATATTGGCTTATTTCATTATGTATTCTCACAATGCCAAATCATTTACAGGATGTTTCTGCTGGCCATTTACTTTTGCTCTAAAATATATAGCATTTTCATCTTTATACAAGCAAGACTCTGAGCCACATTTAGCTCTCAAATTATATTATTCTTTGTCTAGAACACATCAGTGATGAATTGTTCAAAATATGGTTTCAGGTTTCTAGGAAAGCTGAAGCCTTTTGTTGCAAACATTGATATTCAATGAAACAAATGTGAGAAAGTTTCTCTTCTATGTGTACATATATTTAAAAAACTTATACTCTTCATCTGAAGATGAGATATAAGATATAATGAGGATATAAGAGAGGAAGGCAGAAATTCTACATAATATATATGTATATATACACATATATGTACATAATACATAATGCATTAAAAGAATGTATATATGGACATGTAACATTTATATGCATAGTTCTATGTGCAAAATTTCTAACCATCTTTAGAAATAGTTGTTTTCATGTTCAAATGGATTTATCTACATTATTCTCACTTGGTGATAGCATGACTTTAGTGTAAAGGAAGAATACTAAGTTATCAATAATAATACCGATATCCATTATCAAAGAAACAAAATAAAATTAAAGAGGATGTGTATAAAATCCCAGAGTGATTTTTTAGTGTATATCTTAACTAAATATCAAAGTGAAACAGATCTCCTTCCAAAGAGGTATAATTCATCCAAAATGGCATGAGAAGGACAACTGTAGATTGTTTCTCCACCATGGTTAAAGCCATTTTTTTAAAGTGTAGAAATGTTCTAGAGGGAAGATATTTTATCATCGTATGGTCCTACTCTGAGCTTTTTGGGGTTTCATGCAATTTTTCTTCTCTTCAAAAAAAAAAACAACAAATTATTCCATTAAAAAAACACAGAGGCTGGGCGGTGGTGGTGCACGCCTTTAATCCCAGCACTCGGGAGGCAGAGGCAGGTGGATCTCTGTGAGTTCGAGGCCAGCCTGGGCTACCAAGCGAGTTCCAAGAAAGGCGCAAAGCTACACAGAGAAACCCTGTCTCGAAAAACCAAAA